>APFE030439257.1:0-65470 GCA_000404065.3 Pinus taeda
GGGGGGGGGGGGAAGGAAGAAACCCTAAGACGACAGGGCAGGGATCCAACTTCTACTTACCTTCCACCCGTCATCTCTGTCTAGTCTTATTTACCTTTTATTTGTGATTGCTGCCATTGAGTCATTTATTTTCAACTATGTAAACCAAATGACATAAAGATAACTTATCTAAATAAAATAAATAATCGCATATATATATATTATCTCTAGAAATAAAATAAAATTTTCCTAGTGCTTGTCAATCTAACCCTTAAGATCAAGTTTTAATAATTTTTAAACAAATTAAATAATTAATACATATACATATTTAGTTAAAAATTTAATAAATAAATAAGAATATATAATTATTTATGTAACTTAAAAAGTAGTCATTCTAACAATAATTTATAAACAAATTAACATACCATCTTTAATTAATACATATACATATTTAGTTAAAAATTTAATAAATAAATAAGAACACATAATTATTTATGTAACTTAAAAAGTAGTCAATCAAACAATAATCATTTAATAATAATTTTTAAATTACCATTAGTATTAATTTATTAAACCCAATGTTATTTAAATAAATAAATTTCTTTTGATACTATTCGCGCATTTATTGATTATACCTAATTTCTCTTATTTCTAGAAATATAATATTAGATTATTAATCTTAATATAATACAAATAATAATAAGATTAAATTTATTAATATAATTTTGGCGTGGGTCCTAGAGTCAAAAATAGCCGTTAGATAATCGTTGGAGTCCCTGCTCTGTCTATTTAACTTGCTAGGCAAGATCTGTTTCTTCAACTTGTCCTGACGATGAACCACACTAGTTGGTTCGAAACGCGTCGACAAAGGTCTCTTTCATGTGATTTACGCCGAAACTCTTCTTATAACTATGATGAATCACAGAAGCCTCAATTCTACGACCTTAGTGCTCTTGATTAAATACAAGTTCCATACCCTAGTACCTTACATGCTCTTGATTAATGGGAGTCTCTCCTACATAGAGGGGTTGGTTCTCTTGATTAAATACAAGTTCCATACCCTAGTACATGACAAAATACAATGGAAACATTGCAATCCCCCCAATCTTGAAATCCTGAAAAACAGATAGGTCTGCTGGATTTTGAGTGAGATCTAAAATTCTACTTTCTCCATATGAAATCCAATGAGGGCGAAACCACTCTCAAACATCCTGAGTCATTTCATGGTAATGTTAAAAATTTAAGTAAAAGGATGATTCTCCTTTACTTTTCATTTTCATCCTTTTACTTAAAGAATTTAACATTACCATGAACTGCATCAACACTAGGGCCATAGGCTTGAACATTTGGCTGCCCCACTAAAAAACATCCTCTTTTTTATAACTTGAGAGGCATCTAGAAGCATTCATAAGATATTTTAGTCGCCCAATAAAAAATTAGAAGCGAAAAAATAAAAAAAAATACAAGAAAAAGTCAAGTTAGAAGAGGAAACTCCGTCGTATGGCTGGAAACTCGTTTTCGGCCGTACTGGCTATGTTTCCTCCTGGAGAAATGGCCTAGTACGGCCGGAAACGAGTTTCCAGGCCGTATGTTTCGAGTTTCCTCATTTTTGTTTCGTTTTTGGCCGGAAACGGACCCTCCTCCAACGTTTCTTGCAATTTAGCTTCAGCCACATGATCAATTATGGAATGAAATAAAATCAAAACCCTTGTTGAGGAACCTCTTGGGTGTGGCCCAACAGGGTGATTCAATGCTTATCTCACACCAAGGATAAGTGAAATATTTACACTAGATGTCTCCCTTTCATCCTGCTTATGCATCATCTTTGGCGGGCCATGATTTCATATGCTTCTCCAACTTCTGTGGGTGGACCACACAATCCACCTCTTCATTGACTTAGAGAAAAAGGCTCTAGCTATTTGATTTTCCCTAGTGATTTTATTCTTAGGTATTGCTTCTTACATTGCACTAGCTACTTGGGAGACTGCTTCTTGAACCTTATCTATAAATGTGGTCAACTACTGCTTTAATCGGTGGTTTCACTAGGATAGACAATGATTCTAGGTGACAAAGTTGCCCTTCAATTGGATTGATCTTGGTAGTCTTGAATTAACACAATATTGTCTTTAGAATTATGAATAGCCAAGAAAGAGAGACTTCAAATTTGACATCAAAGCTTCATAAGAATTCTACATTATGGGATAACGATTTTAACAATTCCAACAATTTGGGAGAGGGAACTCTCGTATTTATAGATGAGGCTTCTAACAACTCTCCTCCTTATTGAATTTAGGCTTCTGTGATCCATATCAATTTAGAGAAGAATCTTCGGCGAAAATCACATAGAGATAATTTTGTCGATGCGTTTCGAACCAACCAGTGTGGTTCATCATCAGGACAAGTTGAATGAGCAGATCTTGCTATGCATGATAAATAGATCGGGCAGAATATCCACGTAACAGTTAGAATTTGACCGAGAAACGACTAGTTAGAATTTGATGGTTGGTTCGAAACGCGTCGACAAAATTATCTCTATGTGATTTTCGCCGAAGATTCTTCTCTAAACTCTCCTCCTTTAGTGCCTTATGCTAAGAAACTTCAAGAATTATCGATTTGTCATCCACATTATACTTGGAGACTATGTCATTACATTAAAATTCATCAGTACATCACTTAAAACCTCAAAAGAGGAAGTCAACTTGCTTGGAAGAGGTAATGATTTGCTTTACTTGGCCAACATTTTGCTTGAAAATGGCTTGGATTGATGTTTAGAAATCTTTCGAAGTCAAGAAAGGTCTAATGTTCCCCTTGTCTTTCTCAACGCTCCATGGAGGAGGCTCATTGAATTTGCTTGACTTTCCTTTGACTTTGCTTCATTTGATGTGTTAAGGTTTGTTTTCCTTTATTCTTTGCTTGAGAATGGTCCATAGATGCTTTATTGACTTGTTTGGATCCTTATTTCACTTGTAGAATGTACCATGTTGCCACATTTAACTCCACAACTTCCGCAAAGAGAAGTCGCCCTCTCCCAACGGGATAAAATCAACTAGAAAAGGCATATTGCGGAGGGCGTTTTGGATGCTTTGACTTGGCATGCCATGAAGAGTGCAGTTGGTCTCTTTCTTGTCTTGGAGAATGAAATTATTGTGAATTGTGAGATTGCCATGCAAAATGAGGAACATAGTCAAAGCGGTGTGCATAGAAAAGATAAATGGTCCAATGGGGAATAAGAAGTAGGTGTGCTAAGATAATGATGAATGGCCTTACATAGTGTGATCACCTTTAAGGCCAAAAATAATAGTGTTCTTGTAAGCCATGTGTCTTACTAAATCCCACCCCACTACCTCCAAAGCCTACCTAGCACATAAGAATGCCCATCAAGGAAGGAGTTACCACTTAATAGTGAGGTAGGCAATGCAAATGCCATGGACCTAGAGATAGTGAAGATGGGGACTAAGAGAATCAATCATGACTTTCCACCTAGGGGGAACTATGATAACACTTGTACACTTCATACCATGGCCTATAGGGCCATAAATTTGCACACATTTAGGCTTACAAGTGGTGTTGGCTTCGGCTAAAAATTGTAGGGTAACCTTGTTGAAAGAAGGGGTAACAATCCCATTAAGGAAAGCTATCTTCACATCAATCTGATGTATCCTCTATCCCATAAATGAAATGGACATGACTACTCTAATGGAAGTGAATTTGATTATAGGAGCAAATGTCTCATCATAGCCCACTTCCTCTTTCTGGGAGAACCCTCTTGCCATGAACCTCACTTTGAACTTCTCAATGCTGCTATTTGCTACAAGCTTGATGTGGTAGAACCACCCGAAACTCACAACTGACTTCCCCTTCTATCTTGGCACTCCTCCACCATGTCATCCCACCATACCTATTGGTTTGTGGCCTTTTGAAAGTTGAAAGGGTCAGAATCTAGAATGTTGCTCTTTAATGTTGTGTAGTCTAAAAACTTCTTCGGAGGTCTACCCTCTCTAAATGTGCTCCCAGGAGTCTCAACATACTCTTGAGTTTGAGTAAATCATTGCAGCCCCTTGACAAAAGTGGAAGGGGTTATTGTCACCAATGTCACAGGGTTTGCCGAATTTGAATATTGAGGTTCGAAATCCAACTAACCCCCAAAAAAATTTCAAATTCGTTTAGGTTTGCCAAATCTGAAATCTGAACTTGAAGGTCGAACTTGACGAACTTGAACCTAATTGAATTAGAACCTCAAGTCGAATCTAAAGTCAAATTTGATTAAAAAAAATTGAGGTTTGGGCTTATGGATTATAACTACTTGACATTATTGATTTCCTTCGTTAAATTTTGAAATTTGAATATGTTCTCCATGATCTTGCAATATAGTTGTATTGTATTTTGCATGTTTAAATTTTGATTAAGTTTTAATTTTGTGATTTTTTCAGAGATTACAAGTATTTGACATTATAGACATTCTTTTAAAGTTTGAAGACTAAAAATTATGCCATTTCCTTTTGCATTTGCAAACTACTATGGTGTATGCGTACATTTAACTAATGTCATTGATAATTAGATGGATTGAGTTATTCATGTTAATAATTTTTACTGATATGTGTTTATTGATTAATTTTTGATTATATATATATATATATAAAATCAAAATTAATCAATAAACACACACACACACACACACACACACACACACACACACACATATATTATATAAAATCAAAATTAATCAATAAACACGTATGAGTAAGAATTATTGTATATATTGAAAAATATGTATAGTCGAACTTAATGTCAAACTTCATCGGAAAATTCAAATTTGAATCAAACTTAAACATTGCTTAACTCAAATTCGAACTCGAACTATGTGACACTGACCATATCAATGGATAGATTGTTTTATATGATTGTATGGATTTGCCCTGGATAGTCTTTGCCACTTGTTCTTTACTAAATCCTTGCTCTCTCTCCCTCTCTCTCTTGGGCACTCAACTTGCTCGATTGTTAAACTATATCCAAACCCTCTATCTTGATCTATTTTTATACTTTTATGTAATGTTCCTTCCTAATTAATTGCCCTAATGAGGACGAAGTAGCTTATCCAACCTTGTAGACTATAGTCAATGATAAAGGGGGAAACTCATTATTCAATGTTTTGGGGCAAGATTGGGTAAATTTGGGGTAATTGGGTGTTATGTAAAAATTAGTTAATTTTAGATTATTGTTTAATTTTAGGTTTAGTTAGATGAAAGGGCACGATCATAAGATCATGCCCTTTCCCAAAAGGTGCCTATGGCAGTATATAAGCCAGGCAACCGCAATTGTAATCTCACCTATCTGTATTCATTTATTAATAAAAGTATTATATATATATATTTCTCTTTATCTGGAATTTTTACATTCCATCTGGTATCAGAGCGGGTTCATTCCTTCGCCCAAGATCATCAAGATCGTGTTAATCAGTTTTGTGAAGCTGTTTTCTGGTTTCCACTACACAAATCGCCGTCCCTTTATTTCCACCGTCGTCTTCCTCTGCGTTGGCTTACCGTGCCTCCGTCAACCTTTCCCTTTCGTTATTCCCGCATCCAACCTGCAACCCCATCGACACTACCCCGGCACTCGACCTCCACCGGCTGCCATCGTGGTGACTTGCGGTCCATTGTTGTGGGCTTTGTCGACAGTCAAACGCACTGCGTCCCTGTCATCCGCTGACCATACTGTGTTTCCCCGCGTCTGCTGTCCACTATACGCCTATCCGCTGACCATACTGTGTTTCCTCGCGTCTGCTGTCCACTGTACGCCTGTCCGACTGCTGTTCTCATCCGCTCGGTCCACAAGCCCACACCATCCGTTGTCCGTCCGATTCATCCCTTAACCTTCTGCGACGTCTGCGGTCAAACATCGTGGCCATTGACTCTCGGACGCAGCGTTTCAAATACTAAATACGCTATTTCCTTCAAGAAAATAAAGTCGATATTTTCATTATATGGTTATATATAATTAAACTATATTAAATAGTTATATGTTATATAACATATATATAATATATATAACGTGACATATAATATATAACATACATATATAGTTATATTATATATTATATATATACATATAATTAATATTAATTTATTTTAATAATTAAAATTATATATATTATATATATATATAAAGTTTTATTTAATTAATTAAATTTCTTTTAATTAATTAGTTATATATATTATATATATATATATGTTATTTAATTAATTAAATTTATTTTAATTAATTAAAATTTATATGTATAAAAATTATTTTAGCTGGCAAATAAAAATATTTTAGCTGGGGAAGAAAAATATTTTAGCTGGCAAATAAATTCACGCCTCCGCATACCCGCTCAATGTTGACAATGACAATGGCGGATTTTCAAAAAAGATTGTTGGATGCAGAGCAAAAGATAAGTAACAACCACGACGAGGTCAGTACCAGATTAAATGGAGTCGAGGGCAAGCTTGGGGAGCAAGCGCACAAAATAAAAAATCTTGAAGATACAACAAGTCGAATAGAGGTAAAAATGGAAAGTCAACATGTCCAAACAGAAGTAAACTTCAAAGAAGTCTTAGCAATGCTGACAAGTCTGTGTAAAAAGTCGAATTGTACACCCGAAGAACTGTTAAAAGAGAATGAAGAAAATCAAGAACATCTCTCATCAGGTTCAACAAAGTCAATAAATTCTCATGAAAAGGTTGAATCCCCAAGGAAATCAGCGGCACCCCACCAAGAAGCAAGTAACACTGCCCTTACAAACAAGCAACTTTGGGATGCCCTTAATAATCAACACCCTCTTTTTGCTCAACCATTAGCCACATACCAGAAGAGGGTAAAAGTTGAGATACCTAAATTCGATGGGAACGAAAAAAACACTGTTGCATGGATAAATAAAGCAGAAGAATACCTTGAGATATATGACATCACTGACGATGACGAAAAACTCAGACATGCATCCATGAAAATGGAGGGAGAAGCATATAAATGGTATATGTGGTGGAAAAAGACAACACACATCATTAGCTGGAGAAAATTTAAAGATGCATTCTTCAAAAGATTCCAAGGTGTAAAGAAAGAAGAATTCATTTCAAAACTCATCAAATTACGAAAAAAAGGAAGTGTGGATGAATACACTCAAGAATGGGAGACCTTAGTAACACGAGCACCTGGGTTATCAGAATCTCGTTTAATTCAATCATACGTCTCAGGACTTAAATCCCATTTACAAGCAGAACTTGAGATGCATGACATTACATCTATAGAAGTAGCAAGACGAAAAGCAAAAACAGCGGAAAAGAAATCCGAACCAATATTTTGGTCAACAGCGGAAAAAGCTTATGCAAGACGAAGGATACCCCAGTATGTGGACTCAAATAATACAAGATATGTTCCACCACATCGTCGTGAAGATGAAAAATCTAATGTGGAAATGCAAAGGATAAAAGAGGGTAAGTGTAAACGTTGTGGTGAAAAATGGGACCCCAAACATAGATGTGCTAAAGGAAAATAACCAAAGAACCTATATAATTGTGAAGCAACCAATGATTCAAACAGTGAAGATTATGACATAGAAGAAACAGAAGATGCCCTAGAATTCTCACCAGAATTAGATGACGGGAGTACTCCGCAAGTGTCATTATCAGCCATGACAGGTATATCACAACCTCAGACCTTGAAGTTAAAAGGACACATAAAAAAGAACAACGTAGTGGTTCTCATCGACTCTGGAAGCACACACAATTTTCTAGATGCGACTGTGGCCAAGAAACTCAATATCTTTTCATTTCCCTTAACAAACATGAAAGTGATGATAGCTAATGGTAAGAAGATTGAAAAGGTAGGGAAATGCCATAAAGTCAATTTGCAGATTCAAGACTTTAAATTAGAGTCTCCATTCTTCACAGTACCATCGGGAGGAGTAGATGTAGTCTTAGGCATCCAATGGCTACGAACTTTAGGTACTTATGCCGCCAACCATCAATTACAATTTATAAAATTCAAATGGGGAGGTCAGAAGTACAAACTACATGGATTCCAAGCACCAGAAAATCATGTTGTATCATCATCTCAGATGATGAAGCTGAGTCGAAAAAGAGCACCTACTTATGCAGTACAATGTCATCAATTAGAAATGTTATCTGCAAATATGACCAGAGAAGAATCACCAAAGATACAAGATCTGATTCGGAAGCATGAAAAAGTATTCCAAGACCTACCTATGAAGATGTCGTCTAATAGGGAAATTGAGCATACAATAGAAATCAAGGCAAGATTAGACCCTGTCAACATCAAGCCATACCGATATCCACATCACCAAAAAATGAAACTTGAGAGATTAATCCAAGACCTTTTAAAATGTGCGACCTTGATCATCTTAGAATATCTAATCAAGTGGAAGGACTTACCAGAAGAAGACGCTTTCTGGGAGAATGAATCATTCTTCAACAACATCCGTCGTTACTTATGCTTTGAGGACAAAGCATTCTTTCGAAAGGAAGGCAATGTTATGTAAAAATTAGTTCAACTTAGGTTTATTATTTAATTTTAATTTTAATTAGACGAAAGGGCACGATCATAAGATCATGCCCTTTCCCAAAGGGTGCCTTGGCAGTATATAAGCCAGGCAACCCAGTGTAAATCATCATCATCTGTAATTTATCTAATTATTAATACATATTTGCATATTTATTTCTGCCACATAAGTTTTTCTATCTCAGAATCCTTTATCACACTGTGCAAAAACCCTCAGCTAGACTCAAAATTTCCTCACAACTCCATCTTGCTGAGTGAAATGTCAAAAGAAGGCATTCTGACTTAAGATCGTAATATTTCAGTGAATTACATAAAAAAAGACCAAAAATATAAAAATAAAAATAAATCGTGATTTTTAGTAAACAACGCGATGTTTATTTTATGGAAAAAATCGCAATTTGTTCAAGCCAAAAAAATTGTGGTTTTCAGCACATCACCGAAAAGTCAGCAATGTTATCAACATTGATCCCCACAAGAGATACTTCACCAGCAAGATTTAAAGGTTAGATGACCTAAGAATCTAAGCCAAATAGCTTTCTAAGGGACTTGCAACTAAACACCCTAAAGGACCTTCAATAAAGATAGGATCAATGGTGGACAAAGGGCTGATGAGAATCGAGATAGAGGCAATCACTAGCAAGGCCTTGGAGGCCACGATATGGTCTATAGACATTCAAGTAAGATTTTCCGCTAGCTACCATCAACTAAAGAATGTTATTATAAGTTAGGGTTTTATAGGTACGCAGATTTACAGGATGCAAAACAGTATAACACCAACCAAAACAACCTATAAACGGTAAGAACAACAAAGGTTTGAGTTTTTTCAAGGAGGTAAACAAAGGATAGGTCAAACAAAGATTTTCAATGGCTGCAAACACACAAAACAGCAAAAACAACCTAGACATCAGCCCTAAAATCAATTGCAAAATATGCATAAAATGATAGATTTTGCTTTTTAAACATTAATAATTGCAATTCGTACCTAAATGACTATAGCATCTAGGTGCATGTAATATCCCTTTTTTAATTAATTTGTACTTTTCCCCAAATTTCCTAAGAAAAAATATAGAAATAATTTGGCTGTAAAATTTAATTCAATTCAACGGGAAAAATATTTGGAGAATCCACACAAGAAAGATAAGAGCCAATAACCGTAAATCTAGATGAAATTCCTCAACAATTTCCAGCCAGTTTTTATTAATAATTTCTGGGAAAATTTACATAAAAATTGTTAGCGGAACCTGTTAGCAAAAATTGGCTGGTTCCCCTTAAATCAACTCAGCCTTTTCCAAGATATTTCGTTGCGCCCAATTAACTCAACCTCTGTAATGTAATTTCTCTCGCCAGAATAATATCAGTCTACTGCAAATACAATAATCTCCCGAACCATGGATTCTGAAAATTCTCTGTCCTCCTTCGCTAAGCACCAATCAAGAACTTGAAGTGGTTCTCCCTCTTGTCTAGCTAGGGTAGATGTTTCACCACCAAAACTAGTTTTGATCCCTAGAAAGGATAGCTTAACCCCCAAAGAATATCCACACCGAGGGTTACAAACCCTCACACAAAGTTCGATGAGCCCACAAATTAATTTACCAAAACATCCAATCATACCTACGAATGAGCTCCTACTTCTCTTTTTATTATGATGGCTTATTGGAATACCATGGTCAATACCATGGGTCATCGGAATACCACAGGTCACCTTTTCCTTCATTAAATAAAGTAACTTTTTAATATTATTTTCTTTAGTCATGCTAATTAATTTATTCCTCCTCTTAGAGTTCCCAATCTATTTCAATTTGTCGCCTATGGGAATGGCTAGGCTACTAAGTTGGTCTCTATTCCCAATGCCCAGAAAAAGAGACATTGCAGTCCTCCCTTCCCAATATTGCTTGACCCCAAGCAATTCCAACATCAATACCAAGATCCCACACCAGTCTGCAAAATGGTTTCTTATGCAGTTGTTGTATCATCCCAATCCTATCACACTCTACCATATCATAAAGATGTAGTTCATGCACTCGAAAAATTCCTAATAAGATTGAGTATAGCTCCTCATGATCCCCTTCTCCAGCGTACTCTACATCGTCCCTTGGCATTAAGCATGGATGCTTCAATATCCCAAATGCAACTAGAAGACTTCCTGTAATAAGCCATATCATGCTACCTATTGTGAAGTCTTTTGGGCACAAAGTATTAGCAAGATCACCATCTAAAGGACTTATGTGTTGCCACATGCTGCTAATTACTCCATCTACTTTAGTCTAGAGAGGGCCTCTACAATGGTCCTAGATCCCTAAAGCATCATCATAGCCCCCAAATTTCTCCTTTCTGCTTCCAAAGATGGAATCCTACAGGCTATCGCCCTATCTATTGTCGCATGACTAACCTGAGGATATATTCAGGAGATCTTACCCACCTAAAATACCCACTGATAAATTGATGGTGAACAGGATAAATCCATGCTTTTTTTGCTACCCAATACTCTCTCCATGCATTATCCTGTTTTGAAAACTCTATCCATGTTGGCTCACTCATATCTCTATACTGCAGGTAGCTTTCTTGTTCCACTTCACACAGCTTCCTTGAGCATATATCTTCTGGAAAAATTGTTGCTACCGATCTTTCAACAATGTCGCCCCTTCGTCTGGATGATATATTATGTTGGCTATCATATGATGTAGCCTATATTCCCATGGAATTGTAAGGAAATCATAAGCTTGATCACCCGGTCAACCTTTCTGTAATTATAATTGTTGCCATGCACTACTGGTAGACCTGGTAACAATTACCCGGGAGTGTTTTCCCGAAGCTTTTGTTGCTCCAATCTAATATAGGTGCAAACTAGAAAATCTGTTATCAAGAAGCTGAGCTCTCATGCATTCATCTTACAAACTAACAACTACTTGTAGAAGCTTTGACCTCCAATGATCACTAATAAACCTATTCTTGGTGTAGCCCCCAAACAAGTGGACATCCACCCAATAAAAATGTATGCTACTAGAGTCATGAAACCTTCTTCTTTCTCCTAGTTGTATTTTCTTGCTTGATCAAGCCCTGCCATATGATGGGATGATCCACTTCAATCCCACTGCCAAATGGGTGGTCAAGCCCTGCCATAAAATGGGATGACCCACCTGGACCCCACTATCGAATAGGGAGTCCATCATACCTAATACTTTAACACTCTTGCTACATCGAACCCCTAGGTACAAATGTCCTCCCATAAATCCTCCACTTGCTAGGGTACCAACTCATAATCTCCATCCAATCTAACTGCCACGGAACCCTATCAAGGAGATGTCAATTGTAAACATAACACCTCTAGAGTCCATGATCTCCCAGAGAATGTCTCTCCCACTAGCCATCGACAACTCCTCGAAAAGAACACCATGCTAACATTGCACTACTCAGATTACAATAAGGATGTTGACATGACAAAGTTCTATCTCCTCATCTTATATCCTAATTTTTTCATCATCCAGTGGAAATATCTTATAAGATAGAGTTCGTGTTTCCTCATTGATCCCAATCCTATGTGTTAGCAACTGCTCATAGGTGTCGCAAGCCCTTTCTATGTATTGCTAAAGAGGGATACTCCACAACTCAAGTGTGGACTTTTGTCCGTCTCCTTAGCATTGCCAACTATCTCTTAATATCGGCAAGGTTAAAAGTTGTCCTCACATTCCTAGCTACCAATGACTTATGCTCAATGTATTGTTGTAATATTTTGTTCTTTAGTGCCTTGGTTCTCTCCTTTATTACTTAAAGGCCCTTTTAACCTCTTATGGCATATATTCTCAGTGATTACCCACTTGAAAGCCTTGGTGACGCAACACTGCAGCCCATGCTACTACTATCATCCTCCTGTGTGATGGCATCTGTAGATGACATAGAGTGTGCATCCAAACAAATCTTCTCAACCTTTCTTCTTCATTTACCAGCGCCTCCTCAAACAAGTGAGGTTTCAACTTCCCTTTCACAATGTTTGACCGCAATATGTACCAAGACGTACGCAATTGTTGAACTAACTTATTTTTGTTCTAGAACAACCAACAACAAAGATACAATACGCTAGAAAACATCACTTTCAACAATAATGGCAGTCATGATGGCCTTCATGCGATCTTGGATAGTTGTGCCATGATCCTTACTTGATGGCACTGAGGAAATGATAAAACATCTGTAGGGAAGGATCATCAGAGTCTAAATCAAGCATGATAACACATGATCTCACCTTTTCCATTAAATCTAGTTAGCCCTTTTGTTGAGAGAATAACTTCTAATGTCACCTAACCCACCAAAACTTTCAACGATCAATTGCAAGACCTCCCACATGGTATCCTCCTTACACAAAATGTTAGGAGATGTAAGCCTTAGAAGCTCACTTAAACAATGTGCAATAGCAAGCCCTGTCTCCTTATCCTCATGTTTCATTAGCTTTTGCTTACCTAAGTGAATCAATGTTGGGACCATAGCTGCTTGCATCAGTTGGGAAGGTGTCTAATCCACTTTCTGTAAACATTTGGGCACTTCCTCCAATGAGCTAAGAAGGGTATCTTTTGATGGAGACCAACCACCCAACTTGTCTCCTGCCATAAAAAGCTCCTCTTCTAGCATTTTCCCAACAAGTTCACTAACATACTATTGCACCAATTCTTAAAAGCAACCTAAGCTTCACCTCATCCTCATAAAACCCCAAAGAAAGCTGACTTATTTCACAAATTTTTATAGTACAGTAGAGACATCGTTCCAAATCTTCAGTTGTTCTTCATAATAGTCTAGGTGCTTCCGCAAACAATTAGTATGCAAACTTCCTGTATGTCGTTGACTACAGTAGAGACAATATTCATAAGAACCGCTTAACACAATTTTGCAACTTACATATAGAACTGATAATTCTTTTATTTATGTAAATCTAGAGAGTACAATGATTACTTTCGATATAGGGCTTTACCCTCAAATTTGGCTTCTACATGATTAATTTTTGCACTCTGGGTGGCTCAACCTTCAACATTCAACCCCAATTATGATAAATTCGGCCTTGAGAAATAATAGTCTCAAATAAACTCATCTCGACCCAGGAAATAGAGCAGTAGTTCAGCCCTCAACTCATCCAATGACCTCCATGGACTATTCGAACAGCACATGCTAAGGTTTTTTAGTGCAGCCCTTCTCCCACTCATGCACTGTATAGAACTCTTCCATTAGCAATCTAATTCACGCTAGGGTTTCGACCTTCACAAGGAGAAATTAACCTCTCCAAGAGGTGGCGACCTTTATAGAGAAATATAGCCCCACCAAAGAGTAACTCAACCCCCACGAGCTAAACTTGGCCTCGGCAAGAGAAACCCTACCCCGCCAGAGAAATGCGGCCTCTGCAAAAGTGAGATTCACCCCCCCCCCCGCCAAACGAACGGGTACTCATCCTCTACAAGATAACTCGGCCCCCTACAAAAGAAATACAGCCTCTACAAGAGAAACTTGGCTCCAACAAAATAAACTATGTCTCTGCAACACAAAATGATTAACCCACAAATTTACCTACAATAGAAATTCAACTAGAAAGTGAATCGACTCTCTACAATTCAACTTGGTGACTTCCACGAACTTCTTCAATTCGACCCAGTGGTCTTTAGCGTCCTCGTTGCTTCACGAATTCTTCAATTCATCCCAGGGTTTTTGTCCTCTTTTCTATCCCACATTTTCTTCAATTTGGCCTAGGGTTCCAGCCTTTTTTCTGCCCACGATTTACTTCAATTCGGCCTAGGGTTTTGGCCTCCTTTTTTACCCACAATTTACTTCAATTCGGCCTAGGGTTTTGGCCTCCTTTTTTGCCCACGATTTACTTCAATTTGGCCTAGGGTTTTGGCCTCCCTTTTTCCCACGAGTTTGCTAAATAATTGGCCCTACAAATCTTTGTGTATGCACCTGACTTAGTGTTTGGCACAATCCCACTACAACATTTCTCAACAAAACCCTTCAAGCTCGGAGGAAAAACTAACTCTAATACCATTGTAATATCCCTTTTTGAATTATTTTGTAATTTTCCCCAAATTTCCTCACAAACATTTTAGAGATAATTTTTCCATAAAATTTAATTAAATTCGTCAACTGAGTTTAGCATAGGTGGTTGGCAAAAATAGTTGTTATCCTCCCCACCCAAGTTCATGTTTCGTGAGTTGACATGTTCATGCTCTGGAATATAATAACTATGTTGCACTCTTAAGTGAGTCTATACGGAGGGTTGGCCTAGTACCAGCTACCTCTCTCTGGGAAAAAAACATTTAATTAAATTCAATGAGAAAAATTAAGGAGAATCCACACAAGAAAAATAAGAGCCAATAACCATAAAATCAAGATGAAATTCCACAACAAATTCCAACAATTTTTTATTAATAATTTATGGGGAAATTTACACAAATTATTAGCGAAACCTATTAGCAAAATTTGGTGAGTTCCACTTACTCAGCCTTCTCTAAGATATTTCGTTGCGCCCAATTAACTTGGCCTCTATAATGTAATTGCTCTCGCCAGAATAACCCTGATCAACTGGAAATACAACGATCTCCTTAACCATGGATTTTGACGATTCTTGATCCTCCTTCCCTAACCACCAATGAAGAACCTGAAGTGGTTCACCCTCTTGTCTAGCTAGGGTGGATGTTTCACCACTGAAACTAGTTTTGAACCCTAGGAAGGATAGTTTCAACCCCAAAGAAGATCCACACTCAAGGTTACAAACCCTCACACAAAACTCGATTATCCCACAAATCAATTAACCAAAACATCAATCATACCTGCGAGTGAGCTCTTGCTTCTCTCTTTATTATGATGGCTTATCGGAATACCATGGTCAATACCATGGGCCATCTGAATACTGTGGGTCAATTTTTCCTTCATTAAATAAGGTGACTTTTTAATATTCTTTTCTTTGGTCACCTTAATTAATCAATTTCTCCTGTGAAATTCCCCAATTTATTTAAATTTGTAGCCTATGGGAATGGCTAGGTTACTGAGTTGATCTATGTTCCCAATGCCCAAAAAAATGGACATTATTGTGCAAAAATGCTATAAAATGCAATTTTAACCAAACCATAACCCTAGTTAGAATAAATTTAATAAAAAAAATTAAAGGTTGATTAACACACCAAGACTAGTCCCTCTAATCAATTGGGCAACGGAGTCAGTTAGGGAAAGATAAAGATAGACGACACTTGGATAGAGAGGGTGGAAGACAATTCACGTCACTTGGGAAACCCTAGTAACTTTCTTGTGTAAGATATTTAAGGTCAAAGGATGCAAGCAAACTAGTGCCTTTGATGGATACTCGATGACAAATTTTACATAAATACATAGAAACAAGAGTTCACAAAAGATATTGCCCTTTTTGATAGGGCATATGCAAAACCCTATTTCAGAAATTTCATGCAAAATGGAAGAATATAGCATTAAACTCACACAATTCAAGCAAGCATCACTTCATCAATCCAAAGAAAGCTTTTCCTTGCAAAGCATATCATCCCTAAGACAATTCGCACTCTACTTAGCCATTACGTCCGCGTGAAAAGATAGATTCACTAGTGCGCACTCCTTCAAGAGAGAAATGATGAGTGTGTGTGACAATGATCCAAAGAAATTTGACTCCCCTCTATTTATATCAGGGTAACCAAGTCAAATCCATTAATTTACAATTAAGAGCCCTAAAAGTTTGCTCAAACCATCCAAAAAGGCTAATAGGTCACAAGCTGACCTAAATATAGTTTTACAAAATGATAAATTACAATAAAATGACAATTTCTCCACATGTGGGAGAAAAAGGCTCTCCAGCGTGACATCATACTCAATAAATGAGCATCTTCATTAAGTAAAGTGACAAGAGGGTCCAAAAAGTGCTCCTCACTCCAAGATACATCATCAAAGTGGATGGGTGCATCAATGATCCAAAGAATTTGACTCCCTTTTATTTATACGAGGGTAACCAAGTCAAAATCCATTAATTTACAATTAAAAGCCCTAAAAGTTTCCAACAAGGCTAATAGGTCACAAGCTGACCTAAATATAGCTTTACAAAATGATAAATCACAATAAAATGACAATTTCTCTGGTTGTCCAACATGACATCTTATTCAATAAATGAGCATCTTCATCAAGTAAAGTGACAAGTGTGTCTAAAAAGTGCTCCTCACTCCAAGATACATCATCAAAATGGATGGATGCATCTCCAAGTCACATCTACTGATCCAAGACGTCATCATCAAGAAGCCTCACATCACCTTCCTAGGGTTTGCACAAGTGATGTGGCAACCCTAGGGCATGTCGTTGGCATTAAGAAGAGGTATGCCAACCCTCCCAAAGTGTCTCAAGTGATCACCATCCTCCTCTAGACTCTGGTGTTGAATTTAGTAGCTATGGTCAATCTTCATAATGTACAATTTTGTACTTGCAAAGATAAAATATAAATTATATTTGTGATGAAAGAAAAATTACACTTAGCATGTTCTCCATGCTTGTGATAAAAGAAAATTTATTTATTTATTTGTCAAAAGAATATTTCATAAGGCATGTTCTTCATGGCCTTTTCCAAAATCAGGAAATTGAATTTTTAAATTTGAATTATACACACCACAAGGTGTCAAGTCAGCCTCCCTAGTGATGAAGTCGGCTCAGCGCCAAGAGGCACCCATTCGACCCATTGGATCACTATAAATAAGAAGCATTCAACCTCTTAACACCAATTCAAATCTTTTGTGACATATCTTTCTGAGGTAAGTGAAGAAGTCTCACGAGAAAATTGAAGGGATCAAGGAGCATATCGAAGTATCTAAGGAGCAGATAAAATCATTGTGGAAGGATCGAGTTCCCTATGGTATAACCTCTGTGCAAGGGTCGAGTTCCCTGTGGCATAATATCTGTAAGAAGGGTCTAGTTCTCTGTGGTAAATACTCTGTGAAAAGGGTTGACCTCTATGGTATATTCTTCAGTGACAAAGCCTGAGTTTTTTGTGACATATTCCTATGATCTAACCTGAGTCTCTTGTGGAGTGAAGCCTGTCATCAAATATGAGTTTCTTGTGAAGTAAAGTTGTGATCAAGACAGATTTTTTCCCCGGTGTAACTATGATCTAGCTTTAAATTTTTCTGTGGAAGTCAGCCTCCATTACAAACATTGACCGAGTTGTTCAAGGATGATTTTTGTGAACAAGTGAAGGAGGTTGGGCTTGACATCTTGTGGTTGTCTTGTGGAAAGCATCTTGCTGGTTAGTGTGACCATTGACCTTGACTTTGATGTATCTCCTGCTAAACTAATGTTAAAATTAGCAACTAGGGCCAAATTCCACCTTGGGACAGCTCACTTGATGGAGTTGATGATTGCATTGGATTCCTCTTTTCGAGAGGTCTAAGATTGATATAAAGATCATCTCATTCGGACAAGCAGAAGTGTGATTTTGAATTTATGCTCACACGTGCAAATTGATCAAGTCGGCTTCATCATTATGTAGGCTCAAGAAGCCCAATGGATGTGTCTCTTCATTCACAATGAATTGTATAAATACAAGAGACCTCACACTTCATTTGGACATTCATCACTCACACATTCTTCTCTCTTCATAAGATTGGTTCGTAGAGCTATTGGGCATCCTCTCTCTCACACATGTTGCAAGTAGGACGATTTTCTGGGCATAATTACAGGCCGAAATTTCAGACTTCAGAGACAGGTTTGACCAGCATTGACTAAGGGGTTGCTGAACAAGTTTGACTGCGTTTTGAGGGTCAAAGGTTCGATTTTTCTAGGCCACATTGCTGGGCACAAAAACTGAGAAATTCTGGGCTATTTGACCTGTGTTGACTTCAGGGTTGACGACTGTTTGACCGCATAAAATTACAGTAGTTTTCTCTCTCCTTTGAGCAAGTTTCACTGAGTTGTTTTGGGCTGAATTTGACCTCTTGATCAGGCCGAGTTTGACCAAGGAAGACCAAGCTGCTTTGAGGAAGATTTGTTGTTGATTTGACCAACGTTGGCTTTCTGGTTAGGGCTGAAGTTTGACTGCAGTTGACTACAAAAATTTACAGGGTTGTTTTGTCTTTGTATTAGGCAAGTCAATTTGAATTTTATACTCTCTCTCTATGCTAAACTTTAGATTTAATAATAAGAAGAATTGATCAAAGGGTTTTCCCCACATTGAGGTTTTTCCCTAGCATCCACCAAATTTGGTGTCGTCTTGGCTTGTCTTCTGCAGTTTGTTTTATGTTCTATCTGCGTTTATTGTCAATGTGATTATTGTGATTGCTATTGGAAATTGGAAATTGATATTGGGTTGCTAAGGAACATTGAAGAAAATTATGCTAAGCATAGAACATTTAACTAAAATTAACATGGAACCAGAGCCCAAGTGAAGACAAAGCCTGAGCAAGAGTGAGAAAAACAATCACTAAGGAAAGTCATTGGAAAAGAATATTGATCTAGCTTTAATGACGACTACATCATACTTCTAATCCGAGGACAAGCTCAAGGAGAATTCCAACTATCATGCATGGAAGATGTCTTTGGATTTGACTTTGGAAGAGAATGATGTTAAGGACTATCTAAAGGGAAGAATGGTGGAGCCTCCTTCAAATGCACCCGCTGCTGCAAAAACAAAGTACAAGAAAGGTGAGGTCAAAACTAAGAAAATTATTGTAGATTCCATTCACAAGCCTTTGGTTACCTATATTTCTGATTTGGAAACATCTAAGGAGATGTATGATAAGTTGGTTGGGATGTTCAAAGTAAACAAATGATAATCAAGTCCTCTTTCTCAAGAACAAGTTGAAAGACATCAAGATGGATAGAGGAGAGTCCATTTAGTCCTACTTCATGAGGACTACCAAAATCAAGAATGATCTTCTATCTATTGGAGAAGTCGTTGGTGACAGGGAGCTCACTCTTATTGCACTTGGAGGTCTTACAAGAACATGGGATGTGTTTAACGCCACCATCCTCAACAATGACAAGATTTCAGGTTTTGATGAATTATTGGCTAGATGCACTCAAGAAAAAATAGGGATGATGGAGAGAGATAAGCCCTCAAATGGAAATGATGCTACCGCTTTCTCCACTCATGCTAAAAGGAAGAACAATGTTGGTCCAAGGAAACAAGGTCAAGGATTTAAGATAGGATTCAAAGAAGGAAGAAAAGGAAGATGTTACAATTGCAACAAGTTTGGCCACTATGCTAGAGTGTGTCCTCACAAAAAGGATAATTCAAGGGATGATGACATCAACAACCACAACAACTACGAAGGCAATGGAAATCAAAGGAACATCAAGTTCGATAATAAAGGAAAGAGGAAGAGGAATGCTCCCATTGCTCAATATGGAAATGGTCGTCCTCCCAAAAGATCAAGAAATTCCAAGTATGAGGAAAGTAATGTTGTAGAAAAACAAAATGAATTTTATCTTACTTTCGCTTTATCTACTGCCTCTCCTCTGGATACATTTGATCATTGGCTTTTTGATAGTAAGGCACTTCACTAGGTACAAAGAGGCCCTTTCAAATTTGGTTGAAAAGAAGACTAACTTGCAAATCATACTTGGAGATAATGCCACCTATCCCATGAAAGGAATAGGTACCGTCACTCTTCACTTGAATCAAGGTCAAACCATTCATCTACAAGAAGTATTCTATGTGCCTGATTTGAAGAAGAACCTAGTATCTATTTTTCAATGGAAGATAAAGGCTTCAAGGTAGCATTTGTTGATGGGAAGGTACGTCTTTGGCAAAGAAACCCTAAAGATGCATTTACACTTGGATTTAGGGTTAATGGTCTTTATCAAGTTGGAGGAAATCCTTTAGGAGCCATGTCTTGCGACACTTCTCTTCAATCTGAATTGTGGCACCGGAGATTCGCCCACCTTCATTACAAAACCTTACCTAGCGTAAGGAAGATGGTCACAGGTATGCCCGATTTCAACATGAATCATGAAGGTGTTTGTCAAGGTTGTGCAACTGGGAAATTTACAAGGGGACCATTCCCCTCAAGCGAAAGTCAAACTTTTGATATTCTTCAACTAGTCCATTCTGACCTATCTAGTATGTTGCCCATAACATCATTAGGAGGATACTTATATTATGTTATATTTCTTGAAGAAGAAGGATGTAGTATTCAAATAGTTTCATGCTTTCAAAGCCTTGGTGGAGAATTAAACAGGGAAGAAGATCAAAATATTGAGGACCGACAATGGGACCGAATATGAATAAAAGGAATTCAATGACTATTGTAGAAAAGTTGGCATTAAGAGGGAGACAACCATTGCATACACTCTTGAGCAAAATGGAGTTGTTGAAAGAAAGAATCGAACAATCATGGAAGCCACCCGTGCTATGCTTCATGATCTAGGGCTATTGAAGTTCTTATGGGGAGAAGCTGCAAATATTGTCGTATATGTTCAAAATAGGTGTCCAGATCAAGCATTGAATTTCAAGACAGTCGAAGAAGTTTTCCTTGGTAAGAAACCTGATGTTTCTCATTTTAGAAAATTTGTTTGCCCCGCATATTTTCATGTGCCTAAAGAGAAGAGAAACAAGTTGGGAGCTTGCAGGAAGAAAGGAACTTTTGTGGGCTATAGTGAAAACTCAAAGGCATATAGAATCTATGTGTTTGGTCAACGAGATGTGGAAGTAAGCCACAATGTCACATTCAATGAAGACACTGCTCTTGGGAAATCCAGAGATCTCCGCATTCTAGGAAAGGAAAATGATGATGCCACAAGAACGCAGGAAGAACCTCTGTCCGATGAGCCTATGCCCAATGTTGAAGGTCTGATGGATCCCATTCATCCACCTCTTAGTGATCCCTTTACCTTGAGGAAAAGACCGTTGTGGCTCAAAGACACTCTCGAAGATGCAAAAAAGCATATTGCTCCAAGAGGGACATTTTGTGAAAGTAAGAAGCCCACCAGGTATCAAGGGTACCTTGCTACTATGAGTACTATTGTTCAATCTGAGCCTTGTATGTTCGAAAAAGATGTGAAACACCAAGTATGGAAGGATGCAATGAATGAGGAGTACGAATCCATCATGAAGAATGATGTCTGGGATGTGGTTCCTAGACCCAAGGACAAATCTATGGTAACCTCTAAATGTCTTTACAAATTCAAACATGGATCTGATGGGAATGTTGAAAAATACAAGGCCAAGTTCGTTGCTCGAGGCTTCTCTCAAAAGGAAGGAGTGGACTATGATGAGATATTTGCACAAGTTGTCCAATATACCACCATTCGTTCAATTATTGCTCTTGATGCCTCTCAAGGATGGAGCTTACACCAAATGGATGTTAAGATTATTTTCTTGCTTGACTCGCTTAAGGAGGAAGTCTAACTGGAACAACCCGAGGGGTTTGAAGTATAGGATCAAAGGACACACGTATGCAGGTTGAAGAAATCCCTCTATGGGTTGAAGCAAGCCCCCAGGGCTTGGTAGGAGAGGATTGATAGCTATCTTATGAACTTGGAATTTACAAGGAACGATGATGACCCTAACCTATATTTCAAGGTTGACAATGATAGGCCTCTCAATTCTGGTCCTTTATTAGGATGATCTCTTTCTGACAAGTGTAGACCCTCTCATTTATCAATGCAAGAGGGAGTTGGATTCTAAGTTCGAGATGAAGGACCTAGGACTGATGCACGACTTCCTAGGCCTAGAGGTTTGTCAAAAGCCAAGTGAGATTTTCCTTTTTCAAGGAAAATACATTGTGAAGTTGCTTGAGAGATGTGGGATGGTGGATTGCAAGTCCGTGTCTACTCCAATGGAACTCAACTTGAAGAAGCTATGTGGAAGTGTTGTTGGGCCCAAATTGGCAAATCCTTCCGAATATATATAACTCATGGGGGGCCTGATGTTCTTGGTAAACTCTCATCCTGACATATGCTTCACTGTGAACACGTTAAGTCAATTCATGGTCAAGCCTCATCACATACATTGGATTGTTGCTAAGAATCTTTTGAGGTATCTCCAGGGCACAATCTATTATGGACTGAGATACACAGGCGGGAATTTGAGGCTGCATGGATATATAGATGTTGACTGGGCTAGCAATGTGGTGGATCGTAAGAGCACGTCTAGATGTTTCTTCTCATTGGGATCTACTTCAATTTATTGGATGAGCAAGAAGCAGAAATCAGTTGCACTAAGCACCGTCGAGGCCGAATATATTCTAGCTAGTATGCCCTGTTGTGAAGCTATTTGGTTGTGGAAGATCTTCAATGAGCTATTTGAGCACGTGTTGGATACCACCGAGATCTTCTGCAACAACCAGAGTAGGATTTGCCTTTCAAAGAATCATGTGTTCCATGACCGCTTCAAGCACATTGATATCAAGTACCACTTTATCCAGGATATGGTACAACAAGGAGCAATAAGGCTCCAACACATCAAGACTAATGAGTAGGTCACAGATATCCTCACGAAGCCTTTAGGGAAGATCAAATGCTTAGCCTTCCGAGAGAGACATGGAGTCATGGAAAGACCCTCCCATGAGGGTCCCGCTTGAGTTGGACACTGAGCTCTGGGAGCTCCCAAGGGCTTGGGGTACTTCTTGGAGCTATGAACGACCATAGGGTGAGTGGTTCACCTTCCCCTATGTGGTGCGTTGTGTACAAGGTGAGTAGTTCACCTTTCCCTGTGATACCCCATGATGACGTGTGTAGGGTGAGTGGTTCACCTTCCCCTATGATTGGCGTATGCATAGGATGAGTGGTTTACCTTCTCCTGCTGATGCCCCAACATACATCCTACCCATGTAGTCCAAGACTCATGGAAAGTACCTCTCATCTAGCCAATGAGTTGAAAAATGTGGATAGAGACCACAACACTATGGATGGACGCATTGTGTACTGTCATACTCCCTATGTCTAGGATGCATGGTGTTCAACAACTTAATTTGGGATCATTTGAGGTTCTACATCTACACTGACTTTTGTCAATGGAGAGTAGTAAGGTCTTGTGACTCACTATCGATCGATCCTTATTCATTATTACTTCATGGTTTAGCAGAGCAGATATGACATGATGACGATAGATGGATTGGCAGGTGGAATTCTCCCTAGTTGAGAGGGAGTGTTAAAATTGGCAACTAGGGCCAAATTCCACCTTGGAACAACGTATTTGATGGAGATGATGATTGCATTGGACTCCTCTTTTTGAGAGGTCCAAGATTGATATAAAGATCATCTATTCGAACAAGCAAAAGTGTGATTTTGAATTTATGCCCACACATGTGCAAATTGATCATGTCGGCCTCAACATTATGGAGGCTCAAGAAGCCCAATGGATGTCTCTTCACCCACAACGAATTGTATAAATACAAGAGACCTCATACCTCATTTGGACATTCATCACTCACACATTCTTCTCTTTCTTCATCAAATTGGTTCGTATAGCTATTAGGTAGCCTCTCTTTCTCGCACATGTGGCAAGGAGAGCGATTTTCTAGGCAGAATTACAGCCCGAAATTTCAGACTTCGAAGACAGGTTTGATCAGTGTTGACCGAGGGATTGTTGACCAAGTTTGACTGTGTTTTGAGGGTGAAAGGTTCAGTTTTTCTAGGCCGCATTGTTGGGCACAAAAATCGAGAAATTCTGGGTTGTTTGACCTGCACTGACTTCAAGGTTGATTGTTATTTGACCGTAGAAAATTACCGCAGTTTTCTCTCTACTTTGACTGAGTTTGACGAAGTTGTTTTGGGCTGAATTTGACCTCCTGATCAGGTTGAGTTTGACCAAGGAAGACTGAGCTGCTTTGAGGAAGATTTGTTGTTGATTTGACCAACATTGAATTTCTGGTTAGGGCTAAAGTTTGATTGCAGAAATTTACAAGGTTGTTTTGACTTTGTATTGGGCAAGTCAATTTGACTTTTATACTCTCTCTCTGTTGAACTTTTGATTTAATAATAAGAAGAATTAATCAAAGGGCTTTCCCCACATTGGGGTTTTTCCCTGGCATCTGATGTTCTCTTGTGTTGGCATGTCTTCTACAAATTTTTTTATGTTATATTTGTTTTTACTGTCAATGTGATTATTATGACTGTTATTGGAGATTGGAAATTGATATTGGGATGCTAAGGAACATTGAAGTAAATTGTGCTAAGCATAGAACATACCAATGTTAACTAAAATTAACAACTAAATATTTCTTTAAGAAGAAGGTTGTTGGGATTTTCCCCCAAGTGGGTTTTACTAGGGTAAACATTGTGTCTCTCTTATGCACTGCGATCTCTACTGCTTCATTGTCTTTATGGCTGAATTTTTAAATGTGTAACTTCTTAATGATACATTGAAGTGCTAAATAAACATCTACACCATTGGAAGTAATTATCAAGTTTCGGAAATAATGTGCTTGTATAACTTGCACTCAAAAACTCAACATCTTGTACAAAGCAACACCCAGCAAGTAGGTACAAGGGCAACCAAGGGGCATCATGGTTCCTCTGGGGCACATAATCAAACTTGCTAATGACTTGACTTCTTGGCTCAGCATTTCAACACCTGGTGTTGTGTAAGGGGCCATACATCCATGTGGACACTCATTAAGGCTCAACGCTCATCTCTAGCAGGACAACACTAAGGCTACAATGGTCGTAAGTGCTCTCATGTTGGGCTAGACGTCTTCTTCATGGTGCTGCAAAAAGGGCCAAGCCATCCCTCAAAGGATATCTAATGCATTTGTGAGACACCACCTGAAACATACCCTCAATATCAAGTGAGATCAACATCATTAGATTAAAAGCATTAAATATCATAGTGGACCATGTTCATTGCCAAGGGCACAAAAAAGTTTCACACAGGCCTTTCCTTCAAATGTCTTTCTAGTGGATGGTTTGTAGTTTGTAAGCAAGTTACCACACTTGAATTAGGGACGATTATACAAATAGCCCTATTAGATGCTTCCAACCCCAAGGGGAGGGATAGTTCCGAGGTAAACCTATCAATCTATAGTTGCATGTGATAAATGTGTTCATAGAATTGGAAAGACTTCAAGGAAGATGGCATTGCCTTGGTGCCAGCTGACAGAGGTCCAACATGAGTATAATGATGAGAAGGTGTTGTTTTTCAATGATACCAGTGTCTAGGATAAAATCTTAAATCACTAGCACTACCAAACCAAGTATCACAACGAAACTACATTGCACAATGGCATATAAACAACAGTGAATCTAATAGTGCACGAAATATACACAACTTTTTACTCAAATTATGTAAAACAACCCAACTTCGTTGTAGTAATCCAACTGAATAATACAACAGTCTAGGGCTCCCGTACCAAGGATAATGGCCCTCATACATCCACTGATACAAAGATATAAAACTGGAGCTTGGTGTCATTCCATCGACACCCACTCTACCCTCAAAAAGATACTCTGCCCATCTTGCTGAGGTAGCATGTAATACAACTCCTTTCGGTCGTACTTTGTACCTGCA
The DNA here is from genome assembly GCA_000404065.3 of Pinus taeda. Lineage (NCBI taxonomy): Eukaryota > Viridiplantae > Streptophyta > Pinopsida > Pinales > Pinaceae > Pinus > Pinus taeda. The sequence continues at coordinate 25,991 of APFE030439257.1, forward strand.
CGGTCCTTCGGCTCCTGATCTGCAACACTGCCTCTATCAATGATACAAGTCCATCTGGCCACTGAACCTCAGTGGTCCAATTTTCTCACTAGTTGTGCCTTAGTCCATCAAGGGCACAACACATTGCAACTCCCATCTAGTTGTTCACAATTGTCCATTGTTGCTACTCAGGCACTTCTTCCTACACTACTATAATGAAGACTAACATAGGGCAGGAGGGTTGCCACCTATCACCATCAAATGCTGCTTCTCTAATGATGAACACGAGCTATAACAAACTACTCCTCTCACTGATCAAGCATATGAGCTCCAACAAACTGCCTCTTCTAGCAGAAAAATGTCCTTCCCTGCACTACACTTAGGGCTTCACACTTGGGCACTTTCACGTTGCCCTCCAACAGACCTCAAATGCCCAATAGAACCCCAAACATCATGTCCTTCAGATCTACTCAATCATCATCAAACTAAAGCTCTGAAGATCTTCCCTTTACTCTGCAATAGAGGAGATATTGAAAAAATCTAGGCTCCAATAGATTGTTGTAGCATCTACGCACTGATAGGGCATCTAACAATCCATGACAGCCCTATCTCTTGGTTGTTACAATAATCATAAACAACCATCCAATCTGATCTAATCTTGGATCCAACACCTGGCAACAATTCAATCACAAAACATCATGACATATCTTTGTTTGTCACTTATTTGGGATTGTTCCTTCTGATGTTGACTTTGATCTAGTTAGGGCTTGTTACAATCAAACTACAGCCCTTATGTTCTGCCCAAAAGTGCTCCTAACAGTTGCATCTCCCTTCTTCCATCCTCCTCCTCTCATGTGTTGTCTTCCTAGAAGTGCTCCTAACAGCTGCATCTCCCTTCTTCCAGCCTCCTCCTCTCATGTGTTGTCTTCCTAGGGAGAAATAAGCCTTAGATTAGGCCCTCCATCCCTCTCTAACTCACTCGACCCTTCTCCCAACTTCAAATAAAGTTTGTGGCTCCCTTGCAACGGTCTTATCAAGCCCTCGACGTCTTGCAATGAGACAATTTGCCGAAGCCTTCAGAACAGAGATAACCTGCCACCCAAATCACCCCAAAATCAATCCAATGTAGCCTTAAACCACTCAGCCCTGCTACAGATTAGACTAGGCTTCCAAACAGTCACGAAGATGCTCAATCTAGCCTCCTTGTTGGAATCTGCCTCTAGCCTGCAGCCTTAACAAAAATAATATTCTTGTGCTCGTTGCCTTTGTCTTGCTCACTTTGATGCCTAAATGAGTCTCCACCACCTTGTATTTATACACAATAGAAGGGCTCTAACAAATATACATCTATGGGCTTCCCAGCCTATCATAAGGCCTCTCTTAGGCTAGCTAACATCAATTCTTGTCGCGCAAACCCAACCAATAACTTCAAAAATTCATGTCTCCACATAAACAACTCGGATTTCGATGATTTTCAATGCATCTAGTTCATCTCGGCATCCTCTATCATTTTCATCCATCACATGTCCAAAACTCCTCACGGATTCACACCCACATGCTCAGGTGCAAAGCCCACAGGCTTGGGTTTCACGCCCACAAGTGCTCTTGTGGCGCTCCAACCTCCAATCCCTAAACCCTAGGGTTTCGATTACCTCCCAAGCTTCAAATCTCAACACAAAGCAATCTTGAAGGCCTGAGTTACCCCTTGGCCTATCTTTACTACCCATATGGTGCACCTTTTAATTCAATGATCTTTCTTTTGTTTCTTGCATAGCTTGGATGACCAACTTGCTTAATAATTGTTCAATACCCCTTAAAGAGGTAGCGGTTCATTACTCATCGGTGATAGGACATTTATGAGTTCCTTTGATTTAGAAAGAGCATGATATGCTTAGGAACTAGGTGATGGGTAATGAACAGGTAGATCTCAAGCTAGGCTTTTTCTCACATGTTTATTTTTATTCCCAACCATCATTTGCATTTTTCCATTTTCCTTCATTTGTGGCAATATATTCTTTTATCTTTCCTTTCATCTTTCTTTTATTCTTTTATAAAGTTTATATTAGTTTTTTAAATATAAAATTTCTTCATCTATTTTGTGATAGAACTGTGTCATAATTCTGCAATCTTACTCCTTCGGTTCAGATTCTCAGTATCTTTGACCCATGACATTTGGCACATCATCTATATCTACTGAGGAGTAGATTTTGTACATGATTTCATTGAAAAATCATATAATGTTATCATATCTTTATTATAGCAAAACAACAAATATTTCTTCATCATGTTCAAAGAAATAGTACCCAATGCGTCCATCCACATTGAACGAAAAATTCTATCGACATTATTCAACATAAACAACATGTGATTGGAATTTTAAAACATGATCATCCATCGTCAATTGTTGATTCTTTATGCCATTTTTACCCAAATTTGAGTTTTCAATTATATTTGACTTTGGAATTTGTAGTTGATTGACCAACTACACATTAATGCAATTATTGTTTTCACATGAAGTGATAGCAACAATAATGTATTTTCCTTCAATAGTCCCTTTAACATTTAATGCAAAGGAAAAGAACTTTATGGAACCATTATAAGTAAATCTTCCTTCTTTCTCATTATTAGATCTTGGAAGTCAATTTTATATTCTATCAAAACAAGTCATATTTTCACTTTCACTCAAACAAGGTGTTCTAACCAACTTTAAATTGACTCCCTCATTTTTAAAGGCCTAGCTACTTTAATTTTTAAAAAGGATCACCTTGTAAAATTTTACTTTTACTTTACATGCTATACCAGTATAATTTTTTCTCTTCTAACAATGAAACAAAAACCCACAGAGACTTCACCATCATCAACAAATGGTAAGTTGTAACCACAGTAAACCAAAAGTGATTGAGTTCCAAGCACCTTGCCCCAAGGGGATCAAGAGGATCAAGACTCAAAACCATGACATCCACAACTTCATAGAAGGGATCTCATGTATGAATTGTGATCGGTTGAGCTAACCCTCAAGGCTTCAAAATGTTTGGAACATCACATCCCACCTTAAGCAAGAGTAAGAATGTTGATACCTTGCCAGTGTTAATTAGTGCACAAAAAGAAAAATTTTACAAGTAGAATTTGAACCTGGGTGGGGAGGATAACAAATTTCCTTCTTAACCAACCACATTAGACCTAATAAACAAGCTATACCTATATAATATTTATATTTATATTATTATAAGGATGTTGATATAAAGTTTATATTATTGTGATCATCCTTATATTTAATAATACCAACATAGATCCATCTAAACCCGGGATCTCTCAAGCACCAAGGGGATCTAATCTATAACTTTATTTTAGGTGTAAAACTTGAAGAAAGATTTGCACCTCAAGGGATTCAACCCCTCTTGGCGCTTGATAGATCTGAGGTTTAGATGGATCTATGATAGCATAATCTCGACCATAATATTCACGTTATTCATATAAATCTACACATTAATTACATGCACATGTTATCCATTAGTGCAGTATATTAAGATTCCATACTCTCAACTATATTAATAACACTGGAAGAAATTCCATAATTTTATATTCTCAACTACATTAATAACATGAGAAGAAATTATATGGCCCCAACTATATTACGAAAAAACATTGTCTACAAGTCCCTCATCCTCAGGAGCTTTCTGACATCATTCCCTAATCCTGCGAGCTCTGATAGGGGGGAAAGGCAACTCAATGTTCTCAATTAGCTGTGACTGCTCCCTGGAAGGGTCATGTCCATAAGTCCAAGTTGCTCTCTAAAAACAAAGAACTTTCCTTTTGGTAAAGGCTTTGGTAAGAATGTCAGCTATCTAATCATCAGTGGAGATGTGATGGAGCCTCACTGCTCCTCTCTGCACCATATCCCAGATATAGTGATACTTGATCTCAATATGCTTGGACTTGTCATGAAACATAGGATTTTCTGCAACATGAATCATGTTATTATTGTCACAATATATAATTGTTGTGTCTGGAGCTTGTTCAAATAGTTCCCCAAAAAGATTTATCATCCTAATTGCCTCACAGCTAGCCATGCTAACAGTAATGTACTCAACTTCAGTTGTACTCAGTGCAACAAACTTTTGCTTTCTACTCATCCAAGAGATCATGGTAGATCCCAAGCTAAAGCAGCACCTAGAAGTGCTCTTTCTATCAGCAGAGTTACCTGCCCAATCAGCATCAATATATCCATGAAGTCTTCCATTTTTAGTAGTATATTTCAATCCTAGATTTATAGTTCCATGCAATAACTTGAGTACATGTTTTGCAGCAATCCAGTGGACATGAAAGGGATCAATCATATGCTGACTAAAAGTGTTTACAGAAAAGCATATAGCAAGCCTATTGTTTACCAAAAACATCAAAGCACGAATGAGTTGTCTATACTCTGTGGGATTTGCTAGACTAAGTCCTACAACGATGCCACATAATTTCTTAAAATTCATTTCCATAGGAGTATGCATGGACTTACATTCTACCATAGCAAATTTTTCAAGAAGCTTAACAACATATTTTCCTTGAGAAAGATAAATTTCACCGAGTCTTTGCCAGACCTCTAAACCCATAAAGTAATGCATCAAACCAAGGTCTTTCATTTCAAATTCAGAAGCTAACTCCCTCTTACACTAGAGGATAAGAGGTTCTCCTCCTATCAAGAATAAATCATCAACATACAATACCAAAATCAAATGTACACCTTGGACTGTCTTGAAGTAGAGGTTTGGATTTGCACTGCTTCTTATGAAACCAAGCTTTATCAGGTAGCTATCAATGCGAGCATACCAAGCTCTTGGAGCTTGCGTTAACCCATATAAGGCTTTCTTCAATCTGCATGCATGAGTTTCCCTGTCATGCTCTTCAAAGCCTTGTGGTTGTTCCACAAATACCTCTTCCTTGAGGAAGCCATGCAAGAAAGCAGTGTTCACATCCATTTGGTGAAGAGTCCATCCCTTACTAGCAGTTAAGGCAACAACAGATCGAAACCTCTAGCTACAAATCTAGCCTTCTATTTTTCAATACTACCATTTGCACCCATGTTTAATCTTAAACAACCATTTGGAAGTGACAACTTATTTACCTTGAGGTCTAAGAACCACTTCCCAGACATCATTCTGGATGATGGACTCATATTCTTCAGTCATGGCATCTTTCCAGACTTATTCTTTTGCAGCTTCTTCAAAGGTGCATGGTTTTGCCTGAATGATGTTGCTCATGGCGACAACATGACCTTGAAACCGACTTGGTTTCTTACTTTCTTTGAGCGTTCCTCTTGGGGAAGCATGTTGTTCAACATCTTGCACGGTATCTCGCAGCCATAGTGGTCTCTTTCTGGTAGGAGGATCATGTGGTGGAGGATCTAGAGGATCCATGGAACCCATTGGATTATCAACAAGCTCATTCTCAAGTTTCGGTTCACACTCAGATGCAGCCTCTTTGTCATTTACAGCTTGTCTTTCAGCAATGGCAGGAGGAGGAGACTCTCGTGCTTTTCTAAGAGCTACATCTTCATCAAATGTTATGTCTTTGCTAAACTCTATAGTTCTTTGACTAGTTACATAAATTCTATAAGATTTTGAATTATCACAATAACCAACAAACGTACCTTTCTACCTAAAGCTTCTAGCTTGTCCCTTTTCTCTTTTGGCACACAAAAGTATACAAGACAGCCAAAGATTCTCAAATGACTCACCTTAGGCCTTTTACCAGTGAAAACTTCTTCAGGAGTCTTATTGTTTAAGGCCTGATGAGAAGTTATGTTTTGCACATAAACAACAGTAATTGCAACCTCTCCCCACAAAAACTTTGGTAGTTTTTTATCATGCAGCATGGCTCTAACCGCTTCCATAATGGTTTTATTCTTCCTCTCAGCCACACCATTTTGTTGTGGATTGTATTGCACAGCGGTTTCTTTCTTTATTTTGGCGTCTTTGCAAAGATCATTAAAATCATTGGATGTGAACTCTCCCCCATTATCAGATTTGAAAGCTTTGATCAGATTTCCAGTTTGATTTTCAATCAAAGCCTTGAAATCTCTGAACATGTCAAATGCTTCCCCTTTCTTTTTTAAAATTAATATCCATGTCTTGCGAGAAAAATCATCAACAAAAATCATGAAATACAAGTAGCCACCAAGACAAGTAGCAGGCATAGGTCCACACAAATCAGAATGTATGAGCTGAAGGATTTTGCTCTGGCTTTAGCTCTAGCTCTAGCTTCTTCAATATACTCTCATTTATTTCTTTGGGTTGATTTTAAGGTCCATACATACTGTGCTACTGCTCTCGTCTGTCAATCATAGTTTTTTCGTTTCCACTCCCAGTGTTGAGAAACCAAGTGTAGTAAGATTAGGCTTGATTTCTCTATCTTGATAATTACATGTGAATGTTAAATCCCTTCTTATTACTTCTTATGTATTTTTCATCAAGCAATTATACAGATGTTCAGTCTTTCAAGAAAAACAAAGAGACAAGAGACACCAAAATTAGACTCCAAGCCAGGGCAAAACCCTGCAAGGTCCATACATACTGTGCTACTGCTCTCGTCTGTCAATCATAGTTTTTTCGTTTCCACTCCCAGTGTTGAGAAACCAAGTGTAGTAAGATTAGGCTTGATTTCTCTATCTTGATAATTACTTGTGAATGTTAAATCCCTTCTTATTACTTCTTATGTGTTTTTCATCAAGCAATTATACAGATGTTCAGTCTTTCAAGAAAAACAAAGAGACAAGAGACACCAAAATTAGACTCCAAGCCAGGGCAAAACCCCGCAAGGGTGAAAACCCAACAATCCTTCTCTTCTAAAATCAGATCAAAATGAGATATCCAAGACCAAGACCACACTGCCACCAAATCACCAAGTTCAGCCCTCCTCCAAGTCACCTCCAAAGTCAAAGTCAACACAGATCAAACTGCTTTAAATCTGGTCAAGCTTCTATAATTTGGACCTTTAACAAAGGAGGCCAAAAATATGTCGGCAACTGCCTTAGAGAGCTTGGCCTTATTCACGGAATTCATTCTCCACTTATGCAAGCTCTTTTCTCTCTGTCTTCTTAGTCTATTACTCCTTCATTAAGTGTTGAAGATATATGATGATGATGAGTAAGTATCCTTCAAAGTGATCGAACTGTCTTCTATATATATCTGTTCAGGAGGTTGAATGTTGTTGGGCTTGACTAATCTTCCTTCTGTTTGTGAGAGTGGAACCTGCTAAAGACTCTACATACTTTCAAGTTCCCAGAGTTTTCAACTTTCATCCCTCAAGGAGGCTACAGATTGTAACACTGCAATGAACCAATAAAAGTTCTGAGACAGACCATGCATTCTGTAGAGAAATTAAATCGAAGGCAGTCAATAAATCATAAGAACAAGCATGACAGTCACTTAACGTCTTCACGGTGGACTTTGAAGCAATTTTGTCTCTTCTGCTTTTTCAGAAAGATTTATGTAGTTTATATCACAAAACAACCCAAACTTAGAGGGAATAAAATATATCAAGCTACCAACTTTGGCCAGCATCTTTGGCATTTATCATTCATTACCAAAACAGAATATGTCAAATCTAAAAACAACTTAAGCATGTACACTTGTGGGAAAAATAAATTAATAAATGTATGTGAGGAATGAAGTGTTACAACTATGACACAACAGTCATTTTGATAAATAAATGAGTCGTAAACAAGAAACTTTGCCACTTCTCTTAATGTTTGCACCCAAATATGTGATGTTATGAATAAAATATATTAAATATAAAATAAGATGATAATTGTAATAATGATTAGTTAATTAGTAATTAGTGTTGAAGAGGCATGTCTAAATGGGACATGACTTTCCATGAAGAGGCACCTACCTAGTAATAAGCAAGCCCCTCACTCTCATTTGTATCATCATTCTTACTCGTACATTTTAATATATATTCTTGTATCCTAAATGGAGATCTATGTTGAACATGAAAAAGAGAATGCTGGAAAAAACAGAAGGAAGCACCAGGGACGAGAACCTGCGCTTAGCGACCAATAAAACCATGGCTGAGCAAGAAGCCAACTGCTTAACCTCATTTCCGGCCGGCGATCAGACTGCGTGGGCCGACATTTCTCCGTTTATTGATTCCGTTGATCACAAAACCTACTGGAACAGATCCGCAACTACGGCCCTTGCCTCTGCGGCCAAGCGGCCCTGCAATGAATATGGACTTATGATCTCTAGAAGCCGGGACAGAACGGGGATTGGCAGATCGGTTGGTAGTGATTTAGCGGATTCAGCCTTCCCTATCGACCTCCGACAAACCGACTCTGTCAGATGCATGTACTGGATGGCAGCTATTAAGGAGATCAGCCAAGAGATCATCCCAAATCTGAGTTGCCAGACCTCTGTGTCGGTCGTGTGGCAGGAGGGAAACTGGATCGATGACGAGGCCAGAGCACGCAGACTTCAAGGCATCGTCCCTGCGGTAAGGGCAACCTCGTTTTTTCCATATCCCACCTATATACCCAATTTTATCCAAGATGCGTGTGCAGGGCCAATGCACAGTTCTGGACCGGGCAACCCGACCACGGAAGGCGGACAGTTGCTCAGATCTACCATTAAACTGCCAGATCAAACGATTAGAAGAACAAGAAGCCTTAAAAAAACCCAGATCTGTGGGCATGCAACCGTCAGGCGACAACCTCAGATGGGCACAAATCCCGGAGAGGCGGATTACACACAGCTCCTCCTAAAAGCATCGAAGGGTAGAAGTTACTGCGTGGGGTTATGGAGGGGCAGCAGGATCTTGGAACTACGGAATAAAATTCAGAACCTTCTCGGCATCCCAGAAGAAGGGCAAAATCTTATCTACAAGGGGCGCAGTTTATAGGACCACTACACTCTCCAAGAATACAATATAACCACAGATTCAACCATTATCATTAACCTTCGTCTACGAGGATGCTCTGGAACCAGCTCAAAGAATACAAGCTCCAACAATACAGGCTCCTTCAAGGATGCAGTGAAGGGTAAAGGGAAAGCACAAGCCAATTCAGTATCAAACCCTGTTCTTCCTGGGCCCTACATAGTCGAACAAAAACCTGAGAATCCTGCTCTCACCATTGAAATGCCTGAGGTAAATGATTTATAATCAGATCTATTTTCTCACTCTGTTATCTGTAGATTCAATGGTTACTGGCCCAAATCAGGTGATCTGCACCACTGGATCCATACCACCTGGACACCTAACTGTGAAATCTACTTATGCCCCAAGGGGTTTTTTATAGTAAGATTCAACACAGAACAGGAAAACGAACTCATCCTTAAAAAGGGGCCATGGTTCTGGGGCAACGCAGGGCTCTACATCACTCCATGGTTTCTAGAATTCGACGCCAACACAATGGTGGTATCAAAGATACCAGTCTGGGTCAGGTTGCATAACCTCCCATTACACTTCTGGCATCACAAGGTCTTAATAGCCATAGGGAATACCCTGGGGAGATTTCTAAAGATCGATGATAACAGACTGACAAAGGGAATTTTTACCTTCGCCAGAATATATGTCGAAGTAGATCTTAGCCAAGGGCTACTAGAAAGCATAATACTGAATTTCAACAACACACAGTGGCTACAATCACTGGATTACGAAAACACAGCTTTCCGATGTCGAGGATGTTTACAAACAGGCCACCTACTCAGTGCTTACACACAGTCAAGAAACACCCCCAATTAGAAAAAGCAGCAACAGAGGAAGCCTAAAGGATGGCAAAACACAGCGCCACCAAAAGAAGAAGATGTACCAGATACCACAGATTACAAACAGAAAAGGATGAACAAGGAAACCAGCCCAACACGCAAAGGAAAGAGGAAGCTCCCAGCAACCCTCTGCAAAATCAAGACCTCCAAATAACAGGAATTGAAATATTCAGCAACAAGAGAACTCATGGATCTGAAGAATCAAAGTCGGACAAGGAATCTCCCATAATAACAACAGAAAATCAGCTCTCCTTAGTAACCACCACCCCCAACTCTAGGGCATGGCGAAAGGTGGAGAAAAAGAAAGGGAGAAGAGTATAATTTTCACTTCTTTTTTTTATTCTTTTGGCATCTGCGAAAACCGGATCATTATCATTGCATATGCTTCTGCATCTACAAAATGTAATTTTATCTTATGAATAAAATTAGGACTTTTTCTACTGGAAAAAAAATGGAGATCTATATATTCCAAGCCTTCTGGAGTATTTAACTTGAAGAACGAACTTTGTTCGTTACATTTGGTATCAGAGTTGTTCGATCCTTCGGCTGCTCAGCCGCTACACAAAACCGTTCTGACCCAGGTCCTTAACCATCGAAATTCGTCAAGATTGTTGTCGTTGAAGTGTTCGCTACAAGAATTTGGAGTTTCTCCATCTTTCCATTAGGCCCTTGGCCATTTAAAAAGGAAAACAAAAATCAATATTGAGAAAAAATAAAAAGTTAAAATACAAAAAAAATCATTGAAAAAAGGGAGTAAAGATAAAAATAAAAATAAAAAAAGAGAAATTATATCTATAATAAAATAAATAAATACATATATATAAAATAAAAAATAAATTCTGCATGGGGTAGCTCAAGTGGCGATGGTCGTGGAATGAAGTGTCATCGAACCGGAGATCTTGGGTTTGAATCTTGTGCTACCCCACCCCCCCCCTAGCGGGGTGAATAATGGACATGTAAAACTCAAAAATCAGAGAGTCCTACCAAACTTACAAACAAAAAATTATAGAAAAGAAATATATATATATAAAGGGAAAAAGAAGATTAAAGAAAAATTATTAAAAAAAAATTAGTTAAAAAAACACAATGATACAAATTAAGAAAAAAAGGGGGTTATTTACAAACCCTAAGTTCTTTGACAAATACAAAATAATTAATAGTCGACGAACAATTGGAGTCCAATTCGAAAATGGTGAAGGAAGTCAAGATGAGTTCCATACAACAATCATTATTTTGGACTAACTGTCTATTTTGTATAACATACATTGAATATCCTTGGATTCATAAAAATTGCGAATTATGTTTTCCAACATGTGGAAAATTATTTAATGCGGAAGAATGTCAAGATGATGCACTGATGCAAATGACAAAACGAGAGGAAAAACTTGCAAAACTAGAACAAAAATTAACAGAAAAAACAAAACAAAAAACGAGAAAATTTCGCGTCTAATGGACCACAGCCAAAAATTACTTGTGAAGTTCAAGAAGTTCAAGGAACGAAAGAAAAAACTAGAAAAAGAAAAGGAATGTGTCAAGAAGAAATTCGACGAGATTCTATCAGAGAAAGAAGAAGAAAATTTGCACTTAAAAGACCTGAACCAAAGTTATTGGAACAAATTAGATCTCTAAAACATGAGAAGCTTAAAAGTCAAGACATTGAAAATAAGGTTGATGAATCATAAACCAAAGAACTCTTACATCTAAGAAACCATAATCAAATTCTACTCACTCAAATTAAGAAACTTAAGAATGATAAGCAATCATTAAAAAAGAAGTTAGAAGAATTACTCACGAAAGAAGTATCAAAAGTCTTTAGACATAACAGTGAAAGTCGAAGAAAAGGAAACAAACACAAACCCCATTAATCTACAATTCAGACAAATCCAAACACAACTGAAGTAAGGACGTACTCAAAAGTTGCAGTTCAAACAATGAAAAGCCCAACTGAAGATTTTGTAACCAACTCGACAACATCAGAACCTGAAACAAGTCTCAATCATGTCACACACATGATAAGGGAAAGACAAACTCCTTATCTACATCTGAATCATAAAAGCAGACATTCCAATCAGTCTGCATATCTGTATCTCTCAAAACAAAAACAACAAACTTATGTTTAGAAGGATACTGAAGTGCCCACAATTCAATGCAATGATAACGATTCATCACAAGTTTCTAGTAATCAAAAGATTCCACAAAAGATTAATTTATGATGGTCAGATCCTTTCTCCATGCGACAATTTTATATATCACGCCAAGGATCATATCAACTTGTATCAACGAAGATAACAGTTATGAGACGAGAAGACATTCGAAACAGAAAAAGAGATCAAGCCTTTTCATCAGCAAGCTTTGAGGACAAATCTTTTTGAAGGGGAAAGCAATATTACGAATAAAATATATTAAATATAAATAATGATGATAATTGTAATAATGATTAGTTAATTAGTAATTAGTGTTGATTAAGCATGTCTAAATGGGACATTACTTTCCATGAAGAGGCACCTGCCTAGTATATAAGCAGGCCCCTCGCTCTCATTTCTATCATCATAATCTTATTCATACATTTTAATATATATTCTTGTATATTCAATGGAGAATTACATATTTCAAGTATTCTATACGAACTTTTGTTCGTTCCATGTGAGCATCTATTCACCATTGCCCTGGAACCTTTACCAGGAATGTGCATGTGATTTACATATGCAACAGATGAAACAAATTCATTAAGCTATCAATAACACTGCAGATATATCCAAACAGCAATGGAAATATGCATCCACACAATAAATTACACAGAATTCAAAACTGGAAAATAACCTTCTTGGGGTATAGAACACCCGAAGGATATCTATTAACCAGATATGACACTAAGATACAATTATGTACCCATCAAATACATCTGATTCCTCTTCTATGCTGGTCAAAGGAGTCACGACTCACAGGATGGCTGCCTGGCACCTGTTCTTCTGCCTCCATTTCTCCCAAGCTTACTGCCTGTATTTATTTTTTATCAACAGCCAAGAAGTCAGTTGCCAACTGCCAGTCCATTGGCTGTGGAGCAATTAGGGCTACCTGGCACTGGTGGCTACATGGCTTATTTGACCGTGTTAGCACTGATTTTTCCCATGTAAAACTAGTGTTCAACTGAGTTTTAAGAAGTTTAATGCAGATCTGGAGACTTTATTAAACTTACCTCAGGTGCTCTTTTTGAAGAGGATTGGATCAGCAAGCAAATAGAAGATGATGCTGTTGACAGAGATATTTTCTGTACTCACGTAAAGTTTTACAAGCTGTTTTTTATTTTAATCTGTAGAGGTTGATGACTGGCAGAACAGCGCCATAAAGTAGATTCTACCAGTGCCACATTTGAAGATCAATAGGGCGCCTTTTACTGAGATATATCAGTGCTATTCAACAGGGATTTTGGGCAGGGTTTTTCTGTCTGTTTTGCCGTAGAGGAAAGCAGTTACCTTGCATTTATCAGGTAGACAAATCATAGTACAGTTCAGCTATATTCCATCACTGATTTATGAGAGCTGTGTGCTTGCTTTGGTTTGAGCCCAGGTTCAGTGCTGAGTTGAATATGGAAATAAGACAATCATCATTGGGCCAATTTTCCTCTTGTATTTAACCTAATGCCAGATCTAATCTTTTCTTAGAGCACCTCACTTAAGAGGGGCACCAGTTGCTATTTGCGGTCCATACACATGCTATTTCAGTTCAGATCTAGGGCACCTTACTTAAGGTATGCATGGGTTCTATTTTCAGACTTCAGTTGACTTCTTTCATGCACGAAGAATGTCCCCGAGTGGATTCCCTTCTATAGCTGCCTTTGGAGTGGCTTGCATGTGGAGCAAGTTTATTTTCAGTAGTTGCTTCAAGAGAAAGTACCATCTCTTTGGATGAGGGTAAATGCCTTGAGAAAGCTTCTAGATTTTCATTTATGAACAGAAACTTACATTGGGACAACTTAAGACTATGCACATTGGAGTGGAGTTAGCTTTATTTTCTCACATGCATCTTTTATTTTTGGCAAGAAAGCTGGGACCTAGTCCTAGATGGCATTGGTTGATCTCTCTCCCATGCACATGATCTATTCTTGGCAGGAGAGGAGAACTCCACATGTAATGTCCTAGGGCAATTTTGCCCTTAGGGTTTCTTATTCAATAATGAAATCAACAGTTCATTCAACAGTACTAATACATGAATAAGCAATATGATCCTTAAATCCCAATAGACAATTGTGAGATTTAATGAACAATATAATCCTCCAACAAAATCACACTGCTCTAGAGCTTACTGCCCACTGTACTGAGTTTGTATTCAACCAGCAATCAAGTTACTATAATTTGCAAGACCATAATTTTAGTAAAAACGGTACTATATCAGATTCAGAGAAACTATCATTAGTTACTGTCTACCATAGTCTGGTTTTATGAAATGCCTCAAGAAAAACCACTGGATTTTGCTTCAGAAGTGATCTAAAATCCACCGAATTTCGCACCAGGGAAATGATCAAGCTGCCTCAGAAATTACAAGACTCTATCTCAGGTGTGATTGAGCTGCTTCAGGAGGAATTACCAGACTCTGCCTCAGGAATGTGATTGATCCGATTATACTGCCGGCAAATTTCAGCCCTGAGGCCTCTACGGCCAGATTGCAGCAAGACTGTGGTTACTGCAACCTAGGGATGTCTGCAGGTTGCCTCAGGATGCCCCAAATTGCCTCGAAATTCAGTGAATTACCCAAGGATAGCCATGAATTTTGCCTCAAAAGAGCCACGAATTTTACTTCAGAAAGCATCATAAAAAAGGCACAAGCTCAACCCACTAGCCAAACCCCATGGCACATGTCGCCAATCTTTCCAACCATAAAAAAAATGGTTTCCCGGTCAAACTCCATGACATAAGAAAGTAACCAGAGTCAATCTCCCCAAGCATAACCAATGATCTCCCAGTCAAACCCCATGACCTAAGGGAGTGCTCCAGGCCTCAATACTCATAGAGCCAATCTCCCAGCCAAACTCCATGGCTTCCAGGGCAAACCCCATGACCAAGGGAGCAATACAAGCTTGATGCTTATAGATGCTGCAACATCAACAATTCCTTTCACCAAGGAAAGCATTCTTAATTTCTCCAAGCTTGTCCCAGAAGTACACCAACTTCATCCAGGGATAGAGGCTTTAACCAACTCGAACATAGAAATACATAGGAGCCTCACTTGCTCCTTTTGTACCACATGTTATGAACTATCAGCACAAACTTGCTCAAAAAATCATGAAGCTACCCTGCTTCATAACATGCCAGACAAACTGCAATACATTCTGACCAATCTAAATTTGTATATCCTGCAGTTGTACTTTATCATATGAAACATATCTCAATCAACAGTGCCATATTGGTACCTCAACACATGTAACACATGCCATGGCTCAACCATAAACTGATCAGCTTGAATCCATCACCACATATGTTTTCCAATTATTCTAATGTTGAAACAAATGTTGCTAGGACAATCTAGGCAACTCCCTCTGCAACTCAACTTCATCAATATGTATACCATGGGAATGGCCATGGACTTGTTGTCTATCATAACAATATCCCATCCTCTTCGACTAAGGAGGATCTCATCAGCTCCCTCTATCATGATTGCTCCATCTATCACGAAAGCAAATCTTCCTGCCATTGTTGCTCCCTCTGTCACATGAGTCCTTTCATCAGAAATAAGCCATATAATAACAAGGATCAACCAAGACGCATTAGATATCCATCAATGTTATGCTTGATGTTCATACAAAGTCTTCTTTGGTCTAGAGAAAATTTCTTCTCATAGCTCTCTCTCCTTCTTCCCAAGAGAATCCACTTGCACAAAATTTGCTTCATTCTTCCAATACTTCCATCCGTTGGCAAAGCCTTGGCAAGCCTTTATGATGTACATGCAATCCTCACTAGGAGATCATGGAAGAACGATTATAACCCAGCAAAGAGAAACAATGACAAGAGGCTAGCTAATAGTAAACCAACAACAATAATAATCAAGAAAGAGAGATATAAGATACTTATCTTTGAGGAATGAAGGGAATTTGACAGTTCCCTCTTGATCCTTGCTTTCTTGCAAAATCCATCTGCAAGTTCATCATCCTAGACTTCATCATCAACATGTTGTCATTCCTTCCATGAGAAAGGGTTTCTTCTTTCAGCAGAAGCATCAACCTTCAATACGTAAGGTCTAGCACTAGGGTTTTGTCCACAAACCCTTGATTCTTTTTAATCATATCCTTCAAAACTTACCTACAGTTTACAAACCCTAGAGAAAATAACAATATTGAATTTTCTCATGTGCATCCCTTTTCATGAAGCACTCTAAGTCTTGCACGATAGCCCTTCATTAATGTTGACCAAACCCTTATCACAATCAACATCAATCTCTTACAGCAGAATTCTCCTACAAATTATCTTTGCATATCTAAAATGTTCAAAACCGTGGAATCTTTATGCCTCTGCACATCAAGGATGTTCCATCCAAGCAAGTGTGACAAGATTAATGGTCCACTCTACCTTCATCTAACACTATAAATAAACAACATCCTCTATCCATAGTAGGTAGAGACACATACAAATTATGAAAGTAAGTGTCTCCAAGGGAGGAAATTCCATTACCTTTTACAACAATTTTATAAGAGAACTTGTATCATCAACCAATGAATAAGTAACAGTCTTCAAATAGTCCAGCAAATTTTGGCCTCAACTAGATGATCATCCTTGGTTCTTCTAGAACAATTAACTCGGCCTCCTCAAAAAAAAATCATTATAGTAGCAGCAATATAGGGCAACTCTAGTTCTGAAGGTGACCTGGACTTTGCAAGAAAAATTTTGATCCTTAAAAAACTTGATGAGGAAAACTTATAAATGTCCTTTCAATGTCATCATAATTGAACTTAGCCCCATATTTCTAAGGCTCTGCCATATAAGTAATGCCAGTCGATACAATCATAATAAGTAGTGCAATGCAAGACATCTTCAGCATACAGGATATTAGTATTCTTTCAAACTAAGTAGCTCAACTTCTTCAAAACAATGGCAAGTCTTTAGATCTGAAAATGCCTCGGCCTTCAAGAGAAGTTGATGAGGAACTTGGCCTCTTCTTCACTGTAAACTTATGAATGTCCTTCCAATGAAATCAAGACGATCTTCCAATGTCCTTCCCTTTGATTGAAAATAGCCAATATGCTAAATTATGGTATGTTCTATGCTTAGAGCAATTTACTTCAATTCTTCCTATTAGCCCAATGTCAATTCTCAGTATAGCAATCACATTAACATATAAGTAAAACGCTGATAGAACATAAATAAAATCGACAGAAGACAAGCCAAGACAAGCGACACAAGATGTGGTGGCTAGCCAGGGACAAACCCCAATGCGGGGAAATCCTTTGATCAATTCTTCTATATTCTTCAATAATTCAGCAGAGAGCGAGAGATAGTACAATATCACAAATCTGTGATTTATAACAGCAGCAGTATAATTCAAATCAGCAAGGTCAAAGTTGGTCAAACAGCTCACCAATGACCTTAAGATATCCTAGGAGAACTCAGCCTCCAACAGCAAGTATGTGCAGCCCAAAACAGTCCAAGTAAGAGGGACAAATCAGAAATGAATGCTACAGCAACCTGCAGCCTGCCCTAACCAGTCAACATTGTCCCAAATCAGCTCTCCAAAAGTCAACGCAGGTTGTCCAGCACTTCGTCTAGCCTAGGAGAGGCTACCCATAAAAAGCTGCAATCAAATAAGGTAAGACGTTGGTCAAAGCAGCCCTAAATCACCCCAATCAAGATGGTTGTACCCTCCTGTGTCCTCGCTGCCCTAATCTGCGTCCTCACAACGATGCCCTAGAGATCTGCGTCCTTCTTCAAAGCTGCCCAAAAGATCTGCGTCCTCCTCCCTTTTGTATAACCAAGAGACAGAAGAGATGAGAGGATAAGAGTTAGCGAAATGAGACACAGTGTCTCCTTTTATATGCAACGTTGAGGTTAGCTGGGGGTGTGCAACACAACTTAACTTGCTGGCCGACCTTGACAAATTGTCAAGAAATATAAATAAATTCATATCTCCATGAATACATGTCGGAATCGGATGATCGTTAGATCAATCCTACACCTCTCAACGAGAGGAATCCAAGAAAAATAGCAGCTGACATAAATAAGATGACCCACACGGAGTTTGGCCCTAGTTGCCAATTTTAACACAATAAAAAGCACTCTATACTTGTCAAGAGCTTTTATACAACAATTTTAACTTCAGGATGCGATACTTAAGACACAATAAGGTTATCAAATCAGACATGTACAAATGTAGATGAGATAGTTTAAACTTTATCTAAACCATAATACGTCAAATATTGGTGCCATAAAACCTTTCAAGAGAGCTTTCTTCATTAACAGGGGCAAGCAATCTACAATTTGAATGATACTTGAAACGTTTCTTGGCATAAATCTGCGTGCTAATGATCCTCAACAGAATTTAGCATACCAATCTTAAGCAACAATGTCCTTTGTAAATGAGCAGATCACAAGAAATCAAAGGAAACAAAGTTCACAAAGTCCTTGTAGTCAGAACAGGTATTAGGCTAAGTCACAAGACATGTCCTTAGGGGTCCCGTGTCCCTTATTTCGCGTGTCAAACACAACGCGACCTATAGAATATGTCTGACACATTCTTCAACATGTCCTAAAATCAGGACACATGTTTGGCCTGTGTCGGACACATGCCCTAATGTGTCCTGATTTTAAGACACTTGTGCCACTAAAATCCCAAAGTAAAAAACATCGCGTCTTTCTTTTTCATGTTTTCCATCAATTACATGCATGTTCATGAGGTGTTGGCCAACATGGATCTTAATGACCCACTGCTAGAGACAGTCACTTCTGATGATGAGTCTCTTGAGGGGTCATCCTCCACACCAACAAATGCAGCAGGGGATTGGGCATAGGGGAGGATGGAGCAAAGTCAAATGGAAGTGGTAGTGATGGTGATTATAACAAGGAGGACCTAGACTATTGATAGAGTTGTGTTAATTTTAGGTATGTTCTATGCTGAGAGCAATTTATTTCAATTTTCATAGTTAGCTCAATATCTTGTCCAGATTAGCAATCACATCAGATTAAAGTAAACTACAGATAGAACATAAGCATAAATCGCAGAAGACAAGCCAAGACAAGAGGACACAAGATGTGGCGCTAGCCAGGGACAAACCCCAATGTGGGGAAACCCCTGATCAATTCTTCTTATATGTTCTTCAATAGTTCAGCAGAGAGAGAGAGAGAGATAGTACATTTACAACAGAAGTCAACACTTAGACTTTCTAGATAAGAGAATAGATCTTCTCTACATGAGATCAGTTGAAGACATGCTGCTTCAACTGATTCTCCAAGGTCACTCCTTCACCTATCATTGTGCTGCATCTCGTCATCATGTTGCACCTCACTGTGCTGCACCATGTTGCACCCATCACCACATTGCTGGACCACATGACCATGTTGTACACACCATCATGTTGCACCTTATGTTGCCATTGTTGTCCCATGTACAATACTGCACTTTGTTGCACCATGTACTAGCTGTCCCATCTATTGTTTCATGTACTGTTGTCCATGTATTGCATCATGTACATGTTGTATTGTTGTCTCTTTTACTTGCTCCATCAAGCTTCATTTTTCCTCCATGCATCACCATGCTTGCATCTGTCCATGCTTTACCATGTTGTTATGTACTAGATATCCCAATCACCTCAAGGCACCCTATAGATATCGGATTTGCTACATCAAGGATTTGTTGTCTAATGATAGGCATCAAAATCTGTTGTAGGGTATGAGGCTCCTCCATGTATCCTACAGCCAACCTGTACCAACCAACATCATAAAGTAGCCCCAAACAATAAGGAAGAACCTCTGTCCTACTGCGCTTTGTCCTGGGCATATGCAGCCTAGAGAGAGGGCCTCAACTAGCCTTTCGGCCCTCACAAAAGGTCCTCCCACGCATCTATAGCAACAGCCGCATTCAGTGGCCCTACGATAGAGATAACTCACACATAAATACTTCACCTTACCTCTGATTTGTTGTGGCCTGATCTGACTAAGAAGACATACCTATGCTGCCCATAAATCTACCCTTAAGCACCTTGCTAGCTGCTTACAACTACGGCCTTCTTCCATAGAGAATCTGCACTTCAAACAATGTGGCTAGGGCTTGCTCTTTACTGCGGCTAGGGCATGGCCTCTTCTCTTGTCTGCAGCTAGGGCACCTCTTCAACTGCAACTAGGGCTTGTTTGTGCTCCATTTAGATCTGCAGCTAGGGCTAGGTCTCTTCTTTAGGACAGCAGCTTAGGTTTCTTCTAGACCAGTGTTGAGGGCAGCTAGGACTTCTCCTTGCTGCGCTATAGTAGTCTCCTTCATCACTGTGTTAAGGCTGATTAGGGCTTCTTCATTAGGGCAATGTAGAACCTTTCTCCATTAGGGCAACATTATCCCTTAGGATCTCTCCTCCTACTAAAACCCAAAGACAAGTAGAGAGGAAGAGATCCCAAGTGAGTGTTGAAATGACTTGAAGGCCGCCTCTATTTATACTAAAACGTTGAGCACAAGTGGGGTTTATTTGGTTGTTGGCCGACCTTGACGAATTGTCCCATAACACAAATAAATTCATATCTCCATGAATACTTATCGCAATCGAATGATCTTTAGATCAATCCTACACCTCTTGATGAAAGGGATCCAAGAAAAATATCAGTTGCCATTAATAAGATGACCCACATCGAGTTTGGCCCTAGTTGCCAATTTTAATAAGTTGTGACTAGTGAATCATGACCAATAACACTAACGAGCTATGATATTCCTACCTATTTTGTATCTACTCTATTTTGTATTTTCTAGTGGCACTCCCTCGATATCTATGTAATACATTTTGATTTTGATGACTTAATGAAAAATCTGCAATTTATGGTTTTAATATCTAAGTTTTACTTCTAAATTTCTAGGTTTATTTTATCGATCATGGTATTTCTAAATTTCTAGTTTCTTATGTGCTTGAACAATTGTTAATAACATGAACAATGAACATTGAACTGTGAACATCATTAATGTAGTAAATTAATAAACTAACTAGTTCTAAAATTGTAAATACTAAATTACTAAATAGATATCATCACGATTCATATCTGTAGATGTTCTAATTTCTAAAAAATATGGATCAGGCACTATATTTCAGTATTTTTTTAATATATATATATATATATATATATATAAAACGTGTCCCTTCTATCATGTTTTTGAGGTCGTTGTGTAACGTGTCGAATACTCGTATTTACGTGCCCTCCATGTCCCGTGTCCTTGTGTCATGTGACTTAGGTCTTAGGCAATCTTCATGTGATCCTTGAAATGGTCAAAACATTGAAAAACTCTTCAACTTTATGAAACACCAATGAAAATCATTCTTAAGAGAGGCTCATTTTAGTGGCCTGAATGTACAGTGCCTTACAAAAGACTTTGTGCATAAGAGATAGTTCGGCTGACTTTTCTACAAACTGAGGTATTTTGGTCTGAGGCTTTTCAGACCTTCTGAGGTCATATTTGAGGTCTCTCGGTCCTCTACTTCCAGCAGCTTCCTTCAGTTCTGTCCACAACTTTATGTAATCTTCAATTCTCCTTTATCCTTTGATATTTTTAGAACATGTAATCAAACACTAAGGGGTTTGCTTCGAAGGCAAATATTTGTGACTGCCAAGCCGTGAAAGGTCTCCTCAAGACAGCGCTAACTAGGGTCAAATTTGACCTTAGGGTTTTTGTTACATGGCGGAGTTAGGGCTTTAGGACAACCCAAGAAAGGGGTTGAATATCACTTGAAACAATGGCTAATGGAACCTCCGAACAGACCTATTATATTCTTCCTACTTCGCATTTGGATGATCCACAAAACATAGAGGTTCTTATGAGGATTCTATGTCTAGACTCTATACTTCTTCAAGACATTTTGGGGCTGCTCTCAAACCTTAGCTTTCATCCCATGTTAAATTTTTAGGATTTCCTTAACCAATAATTACTTCCAATGATTGTCTTCATTGTTTATCTTGTGATACTTCATCATTAAGCAATTATACATAGGAAACCTTCAACATTAAAACAATGATGACAGTAAAAACATGAAGAGACAACCAAACACAAGAAACAGATAATTTACCCTGGGAAAACCCCAACCCTGGGTAAAAACCCAGCAACCTTTTCTCAGAGAAATTTGTCCATTCAACAAGAGATACAATCTGAATTTTCTAGTGAAAACAAATCAAACAGACTAGTGATCAAACAAAGATAAAATTCATCCTCCTCAAATTTCTTCCTCCTGCCTTAGATTTTCATTCTCTTCTCTCTACCTTAGATTCCATCCTCTTCTCTCCTCAAATTATGTCTCAAACTCATCCTTATGATGATCTAAAATAAGCCTCAGATTATCCGAATTGAATGTCCAAAAGATGATGTCGAGTTGCCTTTATATATAGTGATCAAGGGAGCTCGAATGGACACGTCCCTTGGGCTAGGCCGACTTGGAGCCAACTTTACAATAGAGGCAAAATTTATAATTTGAAAAATTCATTTTTTCTTCTTTCAAGACCGGTTTGAAATACAATTAATATTTTTCATTTCTCTTTATTTTTGGAGGGGAAAACTAACCGTAGCTACAAAACTTCAATAGAAACACCCCTCATAACATGGCCACTTCGCTGAAGGATAGCTCTAGCCAGCATTAAGGCTACTAAGTCTAAGACACATTCAAGCTTGCCATAACATCTGAACTTCCTCATTATTGATGTCAAGACTTTAACATTAATGTCACTGCATTTCATTTTCCACAAGAAGTAGATGTCACTCAATCTATCACTGATGCTTAAGCATATTCAAGCCCCTATCAACATTTTTGCATGGTCATTATGCACAAAAAAAGTATGATCTAAGTCTGGAAATGTAGACTAATTTTGTTTTAGAGATATATTTATTTCTAGTAGATGGCAGTGGGCTAGCAACCATTCATCAATGTGATCTATAATCAGTTGTACTCAAATGTTAGTATTATCCAACTCCACATTTTGCATTAAAGCTACTAAGAGTCTAAAACCAACGTTGCAAACATCGGTATCAGGATAAAAATGGGCAAGGATCTGGAAAACCAAAATATTGTAAAAATAGGGAAAATATTGGTGAACATTGGCAAACATCGGCAAAATTAAGATACCACCAAAATATCGGTAAAAATTGGCAAACATCGGCTAGACAAAAGAATCGTGATTTCTCGATTTTATGACAAATAAAATCAAGATTTTTGTAACACAATGTAAAACATCCATGCTGACCATAATATCTGGACTCCTTCATTATTGATGTCAAGGCATTAATGATTAATCTCAGTGCATTTTAGGTTCCACACAAAGTGTTAAAGTTTCTAAATTTGCTTAGTTAGAAACCTTCCATGCACTTTATCTGATTTATTCCTACCTACTTGTTATTTTACTTAACAAGTTATTTACAATGTAAATACTGAAAATAAACATTAGTGCATGTTCAACATATTACAGATCAGCAACTAAAGGAAACAGAAACAATCACACCATATGACACCATTAGTTTTAGACTAATGTCCCCAGAAAAACCCAATGTGGGAAAACTAGTGCAGCTATCTGAGGGTTTTCTTATTAAGCAATATCAGAGTACAATCTGGGTGTCGAAACTGGCCTACTCCACAAAGAATTTCCTTGGCAATAATATCTCTCAATTTCTGACAAATCTCCTGGCTGAAACCCCGAATAAATCTTTCGGCAGCTACTCAGCACAAATCTGCCCCAGAAACCCCAGCGTCTACCTCTCTCGAGACTACGTCAACCCCTCTCTGCCCAGCGTTGGCCCTACGTCACCCCGGATGGGTTTGCATCAACCTTAGGAGGCCCCGCGTCAGCCCTCTAGCCCTCTGCGTCAGCAACGATGGCCCCTTTGAGGCTCTGTGCAGCTCCCGACTACCTCTGTGTGGCCCCATGTGAGCCCTAGCTGGCTCTGTGTCACTCTCCCCGGCTACTGCGCTGCTCTCCCGGCACTATCTCTGCCTCTTTGTCTCTTTGTACTCAAATGCCCCTCAGCTACATCTCCCGATCACTAATTCTATCTCTCTTAGCAAACCCTGCTCTAGAGAATAGAATGACTGATCACTCTAGTGTATTCTCCAAGTGACCCTCAAACCTCCTCTTATACTTTTCTTGTTGACATATCAATGGTCAAGATTAAGTCCCTAATCAATGGTTAAGATTAGATCTGGCTTGATCCATGTCTTTTGGACCATTCTAACACAGTTTCATATTAATACACATTAATATTTTATATTTCCTTAAGTTTAAACTTAAGGACTCCATTAAAAATATTAATTATTTTAATATCTCCTGAACTGTTTAGAATCTGCCCAAACCCTTTCTGGGTATTGGAGATCTCATGTGCCCCAACCTCTCCACCAAATTTCGTGGCTAGAGCACATCCGATGCTACCCCAAATCAACACTCCCTCTTAGCAATGACTGTGCTCTAGCAATACTCCTCACTGAGTATTACTCTGATCATTCGGCATCGGTACCTGTGCTGATGCTAGGTCTTCCTACCCAACATCCTCTGCACTGTTGCATCCTGTACTGCTGCCCATGGTTCTGCCACTGTATTCTTCGGGGCTCCCGTAGCAAGGTCTAATCCAAGAGGTTGGGTACCTCAAGGATCTTGCCCCTCATCGCTTGCAGTCCATCTAACTACAGCTCGATGTCTCCCCACTTCTTCTCAAGTGGCGCGTGAGCATTCATGGCACATAGAGCAAACAGGATCTTGGCCTTCCAGTTGGATGCCTCATCCAACCTGTCCTAATCCCTCAGCCCATTCATGGCCATTTCTTTCTTATTCTTGTCGACTCCTTCGAGTCTCTCTACTTCCCTCCTAGAAGTCCTCTGTTCGACTCCTGCTGAGTCTCTCTACGTCCCTCCTGGAAGTCCTCTATTCGACTCTTGCTGAGTCTCTCTACGTCCCTCCTGGAAGTCCTCTATTCGACTCCTGCTGAGTCTCTCTACTTCCCTCCTGGAAGACCTCTGTTTGACTCCTGTTGAGTCTCTCTACTTCCCGTCGGAAGTCCTTTGTTCGACTCCTACTGAGTCTACTTCCTGCCTAGAAGTTCTTTGTTCAACTCCTACTAAGTCTACCTCCCATCTGGAAATTCTCTTCTAGACTCCCTCTGAGTCTCGATTTCCCTCCTGGAAATCCTTTTGCCACTGTCGAGATGCCCCCTACTCTAATCGTCTTGTGCAACCGCACCACTGATCCTGGTTCCTCAGCTAGAAACCCTCAGTAGCAGCTCCTCTGGCCTTGCTCTGTCAGATATTGTTCTGACTACAGTACCTCACTAGCTCCACTCTGCAATATTCCCACAACCTTCTAAACCCCAACAACCTGAAGGTGAGAGCTCCTAGGCTTTGCGCAATCCTGGCACCAGCAACCCGGCCTCAGCCAATTGCGTCAGCCCTCCTAGCTTTTGCATGGCTTTGCGTGAGGCTCCCTTTGCCTTCCTTAGCCTCGGCGCTGCCTCTTCCTGGCTCACCCTTCATGACGCAGGCACTACGTCACCCTTCCTTGTTGCTGCTCCACTAGAAACAACTTTTGTCACCTCGGGACAACTGTTTTCTGCTGCTATTGCTCCGCTTGGCCGATGTCCTTAGTCCTCCTGTGATTTGCAATCACGCTTTGATACCATGTTGAAGTTTCTAAATTTTTTTAGTTAGAAACCCTCCATGCACTTTATCTGATTTATTCGTACCTACTTGTTATTTTACTAAACAATTTATTTACAATGTAAATACTGAAAATAAACAGTAGTGCATGCTCAACATATTACAGATCAGCAACTAAAGGAAACAGAAACAATCACACCATATGACACCATTATTTTTGGACTAATGTCCCCGAAAAAAACCCAATGTGGGAAAACCGGTGCAACTATCCAAGGGTTTTCTTATTAAGCAATACCAAAGTACAATCTGGGTGTCGAAACTGGCCTACCCAACAGAGAATTTCCTTGGCAGTAATACCTCTCAGTTTTTGACAAATCTCTTGGCTGAAACCCGGGATGCATCTTCCAGCAGCTACTCAGCACAAATCTGCCCCAGAAACCCCAGTGTCAACCTCTCTCTAGATTGCGTCAGCCCCTCTCTACCTAGTGTTGGCCCTGCGTCACCTCGAAAGGGTCTACATTAGCCCTCTAGACCTCTGCGTCAGCAACGCTGGCCTCTTTGAGGCTCTGCGCAGCTCCCGACTGCCTCTGTGTGGCCCTACATGAGCCCTGGTTGGCTCTGCGTCACTCTCCCCGACTAATGTGCTGCTCTCCCGGCACTATCTCTGCCTTTCTATCTCTCTATACCCAAATGCCCCTTAGTTGCATCTCCCGATCACTAATTCTATCTCTCTTAACAAACCCCGCTCTAAAAAATAGAATGACTGATCACTCTGGTGTATTCTCCAAGTGACCCTCAAGCCTCCTCTTATACTTTTCCTTTTGACATATCAACAGCCGAGATTAAGTCCCTAATCAATGGCTAAAGATTAAATCTGGTTTGATCCATGTCTTTAGACTTTTGGACCAGTCTAACACAGTGTCATATTAATATACATTAATATTTTGATTTCCTTAAGTTTAAACTTAAGGACTCCATTAAAAATATTAATTATTTTAATATCTCCTGAACTGTTTAGAATCTGCCCAAACCCTTTCTGGGTATTGGAGATCTCATGTGCCCCAACCTCTCCACCAAATTTCGTGGCTGGAGCACATCCGATGCTACCCCAAAGCAACACAAAGACGTCTCTCAACCTATTTCTGATGCTTAAACATCTTCAAGCCCTTGTAAACTTATCAGGAATAACTTATCCAGATCTTAAGGATAAAGTAATAAAGCTCCCAACAATAGTTTTACTGAATTTGTATCAGCTCCTACAATAGTTTGTTTTCATTGCTCATTATTACTACTGTAAACCAAAAAATAAGATGCAGATAAGATGCAGAGTTTTCCCAGGAAAAGGATTGTACATACAGCACAACCAACAGTTTTGCTCCAAGAACCTCCCAAGTAAGCAAGCTCGCCACTGCACATCAGAGAAGTATCATGAAAAGCAGAACGACCCAGCACCTGAACTACATCTTTGCCACCCACCATGTGCTTGCCCGCCAAAATCTTTAGCAACGTTGTCTTACCTGTAAATGTCAAGTAATCTTACATAAGCAATAAAAAAAATACTGTATGATTCAGCAATAAAGACATGCAAAAAAAGTATTTAAAAGTAGGATTAACTCCATGCAAATCCAAGAACTCACTCCAAGTTGCTCTCTTAGTTGAAAGGCTCATTTATTTCTAAGATAAACGCTTTACACCTACTTTACCTACAGGCCGTACATACTGCAAATGTAAATAGTAGCAGATTCCAAAAACATATGTTAAGGCTACGAGTCTAGACAAACGAGAACAAATATCTTGAACACTGTACTACGAGTCTAGACATAAGAGATAACAAATATCTTGAACACTACCATTCTTGTATTTTGTTCATGATAAATAATGTCTTTCTAAAGACAGCGCTCTTTTTTCCGTGCTGAAGATAGTGCAATGGAAGGAAAAACTGTTGACAAAGGACTACCACTGTTTCTTTGGATGAAAGGCCTTCTTGGGCACCCCTTCTGTTTTTGATTGGGAGTTTGTTATTTCTTAATATAAAACCCTTGGCACTCCTAGGTTTTGAGGACTGCTCCTGCCATTAGCGATGTTGAGCTTCTTCGTGTATGTCTATGTCAAATGTAAAGGATGGCTTTTTTGTAGCATTATATACACACTCTTGGGGAAATGCCCACTTTCTAACCAACTTTCTCCAACCTTCGAATGAAGGCTAACATATTTGGAAAAAGGATTGCTTGGATTTCCTGCAGAATTAAGAGTAAGGGTTCGTGGGCTTTATTCATTAGAAACTAACAATTGTTAGAATGTATGGTTAGGAACTTAAAATATGCTGTAATGCTGTTACTATTTAGGCCATGCCCAGAATAATCATCATACAAGGAACTGGACTGTTTACAAGGAATTTTTGAGCTTGGAAATCCCATGTTTGAGATTATCCAAATCTAAGATGCGTGAATTTTAGAGCCTTCAAATTTTCAAGCCAATGAAAGTGCTTCTTAGTTGATTGAAAATAAGAAAACACGTGCCATATGTTAAATGTAAAAGTATTCACAAAAGGGAGGTAAATTCAACAAAATTATTAAGAAATTGCTCAATAATCTCTGAATAAGATAATATCAATATTGATTCAATCAGAATACAAACAATACATAATAAGAGCAATCAAGAATTCAGTTCACATGTGATAACCTCTAAACTGCCAAATTCAATGACTCGTCGAAAGGACAAGTTATCAATAGAAAGCTGAACATAAAGTTTTCAATTTTCTGGTATATCTTTTATGTTTAATCATGCATTTGAGCTTTTGATTACTCAGACATGCTGGTCTTTTCAAGAATTTGTACATAACAATACTATTACAGGCCAAGACAGGAGATCAAACTTTTTTTAGAACAAATTTATACTATATCAACAAACCAATAAGCAGGCTGCAGGTTTAGCATTTACATGCTTATGACCTGGGTGACACCTGTGAGTAGGAGATAATCAGCCCACCCTGGAACATATTCATACAACTTTGAGATCCTAAAAGGAGGCAATAATAAGTAGCACCATAGTATTCTTTGCTGAGCATGAACTCTTTTGGGTGTAAATTGCCAAATCAAAAGTCAGTTATACTGCAATTCCTTGCCCAACACTGTACTTGCACTTGACTTCTTACTTCTACATTGGAAATTTGCAACACATGGCTTTAGAATGCTAGGGGTGACTAAGCCAGAAATCTATTTAAATTGAAATTAACCTGCATAAGTGCACTTTTGTACTACATGATCATATTACGTTAGTGACATGACATGTGACCAATATGTAACTATTAAAAGTAAAGGTTAGTGTTAGGTGGTTGAACCACCAAACAACACGTCAATAGCACTATTAATAATGTATGTAGGGAAAGTTGGGAAACATATATATTATAGAGGTATGGCAGGCTATATCAGGCTCCATCAAGACGTTCATAGGAGAAGAGTAAGTTGCTCCATGAAAGCACTGAAATTTTCTTTAAAGAATCTTGATAAGTGAGTGGATTCACACCTTGTACTGTGATGTGAACAGTGGGACTGAGGAAGTACAATACCCACTGAATGCACTGATTTTTTGGAACATCAACTCCACTTCAGTCAGAAAGGCCATCCTGCTGTTTAGAGACCCCAAGAGATCTTTTGTTGCCATTTGCTGACAAAACCATCTCTCCATGGAATGCCCATTGCAAAAGGTGAACTCTCCATGCATTGTCCTACGCCAAACTGATCAACAGTACTGTGGACCAAAGACACTAGAAAATCACTGCTTCATACTGTTAGCTTTTGGAGTTGCTCCAAAACTCTTTTCGCCTTGCTAGGAGAGTGCTAGGTCTCCTAGCCCCTTTGGCAATGTTTAATGGACATATGCATGGCTCTGTTTGGGTGGATGTTTGACTTTGGTTTGATTGCTACATGGCGCCCTTACCTAGGAAGTTATTACCTTGATCAACATGATGACTAACCCATTGGGTGCACAAAATGGAGGAGTTTGCCACTCAATGAGGTGAGGTAACCACCTAGGAGGAGCACTAGGTAAGAGGGCACTTAGCCCTTGGATCTTGGGACCATGTGATATATACCTTGGAGGTTGGACACTTGACTTAAATGATGCTTGGGTTGAGGAGCATACTTCATGGAGGTTGGTGAAGGATCGAGACACTATGTTGAAGAGAAGCATTAGAGCTTTGTGATCACATGGCACACATGAAAGTAGCATTGGGAACATGAGGGGACATGTGCCACAGTTAGACGAGAGGCACCTTGCATGAGATCACTTGGAAGCGAGTCATCATGGAAGAGGAAGCATTGGACTAACAGCTTGTTGGAAAGCAAAACATCTTGGAGGGGCATTTGATCCCAAGGAGGATCATGCTTGTGTTGAAATATGTAACTAGGTTCGGTCTTCATAATGACCTATGTAATCATGATTTTATGTATTTGATGTAATGAGAAAAATAAATTTATTATTGTTGATCTTGAGACATGGGTTTCATGCTCAAGAAGATTTAATTTTAGGTGAAGCTCCCATTGAGAGCTCTTAGGATGTGTCATTGAGTCATCAAACCATTAGATTCATTGTCAAGTATGAAAAGCCCTATTTGGGCATGTTACATATTGTAAGAAAAATTTATTTGAGTCAATGTCTAGTCAAAGAACTCTCCAAGACCAAGTCATAAAAGCAAAATACAAGTCAGCCTTCTCAAAGATCAAGTCGGCCTAGGGACAGCTTCAAGTCGGCTTCAAATCAAGGATGAGGAAGTCTATATATAGGAGGACTCCGCCTCATTCTAGAATCATGGATGAACAATTCAGAAGTTTGATTAACAATGCAAAAAAGGGTCTCAATCAAGCGAAGGAGAAGTGAATTGAAGGAGAGATAAACTCGCTATATTTCAGATCTGTTTTGGGTTCATCTCCTCACACGTGTGACCTGTAACTAGGGAACATCCTCAGCCACAGAAAGTCAAGATTACAGTCAGGACAAATAAATGAAACAAGGGTAAAAGAAGTCTGATATAGCAAGCTGAATACTCAAGAAAGGAAGCCTGCTCAAGCGAAGAGGAGAAGAAGTCACCAACATCCTCAATCCATCACACATGCGAAAAGTATAGTCTGTTTCAGGAGGCCGAGAATTGCAGTCAAGGAAGTCGAAAGTTGCAATCAAGAAGGTTGAAAATTTCAGGGTCAAAGACTGAAGTTGGAAAAGGGATTGAAGTCAAGAAGAATCTATCGTTTACTTGAGGCAAGTTTGACTTGGTCTTGGACAAGTTCACTGTCAAGGGTCTAGGTCTTGGAGTTCATCAATTGAAGATTCTATAAGAAGAAGAATTTGGTGGATTTTCCTCTCAGGATTGGAGAGGTTTTAGCCATGGCTGATAGCCTATATCTTGTGTCCTTTGTCTCATTGTTCATTTTATTTTGGTAATTGTTTGATGAAAAGAACACAATAATAATCAAGCTAAAGAACAATCTAATCAAATGAAATAAAAAAGTCTTCACAAGCAGTTATCATATCTAAGAGAAATCACCTATGCCACTGCCCCTAGATTTCTCAACATGGTATCAGAGCTAAGGTGACAAGTCAAAGAAGAGCAGCTCAATAAAGGACACTCAAGGACCGAAGTTCTAGAAGATTATCAAAGGCATCAAATCATCAAGAAGGTCTACTCATCTCTAAAGCAATTAAGGGATAAGGATCACATCATCATCTTGAAGAAAGTAAACTAGGAAGATCTCAAAAACCCTAGCTCAAAGAAGGATTCTTCACTTGGAACATTCTTGGGATCCTCGCTCAATCATCACCTCAAAGACGCTCAATCATCACCTCAAAGACCCTATCTCTACTCAAGAAAGGGAGGACTAGAATTTGAAGCATCTTGAAGCCTCCATATCAAGGAAAGCAAGAAGGAAGGTATTGTCATCATCATCAAAGGATTCAAGGTGATCTCCCTCTCCTTGGGTCAAGAATCACTTTTGAAGGAAGAAATCTTTTTCAAGAAGAAGCCCTCTATTACCAATATAATCATCAAATTCATGAAGGCAGCCAGGTGAAGATATTGTCATCAAAGAGTATCTTCACAAGTACATTTATGTCTACATCTGAATCTATCAAAATGTCTTTTTGCAAGGAAAGCAACAAGTTGGTTGGGGCTTCAAAATTTCTTGCATGGAAGAAAAGAACAGATCTGAACCCATGGAACATGTTAAGGGCTCAACTTCTATACGTCCAGAGGAAGAAGCTCAAGCACTCACAAAATTCATGAAAAGGGAAGTAAGGGCTCAAAGGATTCTCATAGAATCCATTAAGGATCCCCTCATTCTCTATGTGTCAAAATTAGAAACATAAAGAAATATATGACAAACTTGTAGAATTGTTCTCCATAAGCACTACAGGAGAAGTGATCTCATTAAGGCAAGAACTCTACAAGATGAAGATATCAAAAGAAGAAGGAATAGTCTCATACTCTATGAGTATGTCAGAAATAAGAGACCAACTCTAAGAGTTGGGAGAAATAATGTCTGACAAGGAAATGACTACAATAGTGCTCAATGCACTACCAAAGGAATGGGGCAACTTCACATCAAGCATCTATGGGAAGAAGGAAGCTACTCCATTCAATGAACTATGGTCATTGTGCAAAATTGAAGAAACTAGGCTAAACGCAAAAGTTGATATGGGATCAAATGAGCAAGCTCAAGCATTTGCTGCCATCGCTAGGAGAAAAGGGAAGTTTAGGACGTTTTGTCCTCAGAAAAAGAAGAAGAACATGTCGAAGATTCAATGCTATGGTTGTTATGAATATGGGCACTACAAGAGAGATTGTCCTAAGCTCAAGAAAGACAACATCAAAAGAGGAAGGGAAAAATCCCATATCATTGAAGAAGTGGAAGAAGTCAAAAAGAAGAAATCCAAGGAGGGCATAAAATATCTCTACTATGATTGAGATAGTCTTCCTCACCTAATTCTTTTCGAGTTTTTGTTTCGAGTTTTTCTTTTGTAAAGTATAGCTATCATGGTAGGAATCATTAGAAGCATGATAGTATGCATCATGGCATCATAGAAGCATATGATTGAAGCAAGAGCTCATAACATCATCATAAGAAGCTTGAAAGATAGTTGAAGTAGAGGTCTATGGCAGTCATCTACAGAAGGAAGTAGGTCTTGTTAACCTCAATAGAAGCATAAGTTGTAGTTATGGATAGAAGAAAGTCATCTGGTATAGAGCTTATTATACATCATTCAAAAGGAGTATTTGCAGAATTAGGATGATAAAGATCCTCCATTGGAATCTTCATTGGAAGGTTCACCTACTAGAAGAAGAAAGTGTCTCACCGAGAATTCCACCTTGTATGGGATTCATGGGATGATGGTATGATGTCAAAAGAAGTGAAGCAAGTCAAAGTGATTGAAACTCTTTCAATTGAGGAAGTTGTTGAAGGAAGTCTAGATGACCAAAAGGAAGAGATGAGGTATGTATGCTTATATTTGATAAAATTAAGTCATGTCATATAGTTGCAGGTAGCATGAACGGATACTCTACCTTATGAGTATGATCAAAGGCAAGGGATCTCTTTTGTTAAAAGATGCATGAAGGCAGGGTTCACATATTGACAAAGATGAAATCAACATAATATGTCCTCATATGGAGTATGAGGTGGTTGATAATAAAGAAGGAACTAAGGTTGAAAGTTCCTGCGGGTCAATATGTGAAAAAAGGAAGAAGAGATCATGAAAGATGCAACTATGGTCACATAGAAAAGGAAATCAACATCCAATCACTAGAAGAATTGACCGTGATATCTCCATGGAAAAGGTATGAAGACTCTGATGAATTCTGGAAACGAAGGAGACCCTTGACATTGTATATCTAGGAGATGTGTCAATATGTGTGCAGGATGTTGATGTGGCAACAAGCAGATGTCATGATGTAAGGCCATCACAAAGGTAATGTTAATTTGATGTTCATCTGCATGGGCTAATACAGGGCTACCGAAGGAAGAGGTGTGGATATCACCTACAACTGATACACATGTGCGGGGATGAAAGATCATGAAAGAAACATGATGTAGAGAAGATAATTGTATGAACGAAAGCCAGATATAGACTAGAAGATCACTTTCAGACAAGAGGAAGAATGACATAACTAACTTCAGAAAAGTGATGGATGGTTGATGCCCTACAAAGAAGTCCCAAAAGATGAAGGCTCCGTAATGATGAGAAAGAAATTCATGACATCGAAAGGAGGAGCTCTTCAAACAGTTAATTGTCCCATGATCTCCACCTAGAAGAGTTGCTAGAAGCAAGTCCCTGTTTAAGAGGGAGCTTGGTCAAGTCCTTGGTTAAGAGGGAGCTTGGGTACATTCATTTTATAGGAATGGGTACATTTCTTCATATGAATAGGTATATCCTCCCTGAATGAGAGGGGGAGATAGACACACCATTCTTGTCTTCACTTGGGAAGAAAGAATGGAAGATTGGGTAAGCATTTGGCATCCGATACTCTTTGAGGAATTGGTAGGGCCTCTGAGATAAGAGTAGTCGTAGAGGACGGATATTCTTTGAAGACTAGGAATCCAAGATAAGAATAGTCCTGGAAGGACATAGAACCTGGGTGGTGTATGTTCCTTGAGAGACAATGATGAAGGTGTCTATAAATCATTGGTCTCGCCAGCATTGTGCTTTGATCTTGTGGAGAGATAGAGTTGTTAGTCAAGGCCTTGTTATGTGACAATGTTGGATGATATGATGCTAAACAGATGGGTTACCAATCTGACCCTTCTTATGAGAATATCATTAGAGAGAACTCTTGTATTCATTATTATCATTGTACTCTTATTTGTACTTGTCTTGGAGACATTAAGCCTTCATGAGAAAACCCCAGGAGCATGATGTTAAGGTTCATGAGGAAACCCTAAACGAACACAAGGAGAAAGAGAGACATCTTGGATGCTCATGGACAGATTACTCGTGTGTGATGCTAGGATTTGCTCTTGTGATGACTAGGGTTTGAGTTAAGCATATAGACCCCAAAGAAAAACATGACATTGGAGGCAATGATGGTTCTCATGGCTCCTGTTGTAGCACTATGGTTTCTACCCTAGTAGAAGACATGGAGATTGGAGCTAATGATGGTTTTGGAGCCTTGTTGTTGATGTTTATGTATAGGCCTTATGCATAGGCCTTG
Source organism: Pinus taeda (assembly GCA_000404065.3). Classification (NCBI taxonomy): domain Eukaryota; kingdom Viridiplantae; phylum Streptophyta; class Pinopsida; order Pinales; family Pinaceae; genus Pinus; species Pinus taeda. The sequence continues at coordinate 60,714 of APFE030439257.1, forward strand.
TGCATAAGCCTTATGTCTAGGCATGGAAAAATCGCTCATAGTCTCCTTAGGTACTTACTCTAGTGTGTGCAAGATTGCTAATGTAGCTTAGCCTAAGTCTAACTTAGGAAAAAGCACATATTATTATGTGGCTCATTGAGCTACAGTAAATATGTTTTAATCTCCACCATTGATCTCAAGTGAGGTGAGATTTAATCTTGGTCATCAATCACTTTGGAGATTAGGGTTAGGGATTTAGCTCAATGTAAAGTTATGAAAGCATGGATAGGGAGATGGGAAAGACACACTACAACAACACAGGATTGAGAGAAGCATCTCAATGAGCAATGTGTTGGGTCCAAGGGAGTGCAGGGAGGCTAGAGACCCAAATATGCAGAGAAGATCTAGCATCAATCTAGGGCAAATCTGCTAGATCAGATCCAAGTTTATTTTGTATTTTGTATCTTCTCAATTGAGCCATTATCCCAAGACAAGAGCCCGAGTTTGGATTATTACTGGAAAAAAAAAATGTTGGGCGGAATTTGTGTCATTTTATGAGATTGGTTATTTGATTTTTGCTTTTGCTAAATGTTAAGAACCTAGTTGTGTAAGTTATTAAGTAGATCTCGCTTCTGCTAGGTTAATAATTTATCGGTGCTAGGTTTAATGAAAATTGAACATGGTATCAAACCATAAACTCCGAACCAATCTTGGAATCACAAGTGTGAAGTTCATACTGTATCGTTGAGGACCAAGTCTTGTTGCATTCATATGAAGGCGAGTAAAAAACTCTCAATCATATGGACAAATTTTAAGGGGCTCAAAATCGCAGCTAAAAAAATTGTTTTAAGAAAAATAAATAAAAAGGACAAGGGGGGCCAACTAGTTGGTCGACAAGCCTAACAGCATACCTAGCCGCCACAGGGGCAGGCAACCAACATCCCAGTCAAAATCGGGAATCAAAAGATTGGAAAAGCCACAAACTTGGCCACGTCACAGTAGGACAGCCGCTAGGGTCCCCGTGCACTTATGGTCGACAGCCATAGCGTTCAGACAGGGAGATTAGGTACAATGACCGACAATGAATAGCAACACAAAATAAAATTAGAAAGTTGACGAGTTGTGGCATGTAGGTTGGCTAATAGAGGAGGTTGCAAGCATGGTCAACATGCAGACCGAGATCAAGCAATAGGCCACAAGCCGGTGCACGGAATCAAGCAAGTCTAAGGAGCCGAGAAGATACGAGATTGAGGGCATACAAACTACAAGCGGAGGTGTCCTAGGGCCTAACTAATCTGCCACGAGAGAGTTAAAGCAAACACAAGAAGGAGGCGCAAAGACAGGAGCTGTGAGTAAGCAAGTGGAAGCCATGATATGGCTATCAAGTGAGGTGCAAGAGGTTATGGCAAACCCGTTGTAATTTTGTAATTGTGATAAAGGGCCCACTAGAGTAGATCGGTCAGGCAAAGCGATACAATCTGACGATGGTAGACTAGCAACTAATTGGCGGGGAATTGGAATGAGGTAAGAGGAGATCCATTGCAACTCAGCAAATTTGCGAGTTTTAAAGTAGGTGAGTGTGGCCATACAAACTGTACAATGTCACAGAGCTGCTAGTGATGCATAGGGACTGCACAAGGGCGCAAGTGACAACAGTGTAGCCAAGGTCACAAGACTGCAATTGTAGCAGTGTGGTGGCCAAGTAAAGGGTAAGAACAACCAATGTTGCACGACTCGTACTCGGCAAATACTCGGCTAGCATATCACTCGCTGACTCGGGCATAAAAGATAAACTAATGGCATTTCCAACAAATGCAAATTATAAAACCATGGTTTACACATGAATTCATATCATCATCTCATAAAATATGATCATATAAGTTATAACATAACACAATTGAGATTTGTATTCAAAAATTTTAAAAGCAAACTGGAAAATGATTTCATAAACAAAATAACATATGGTAGCAAATTGCAAGTTCTCCATGAATCATAACATAATTAGAAAACCAAAAATAGACAGTGTCTCCATGTGCAATGTCATGTCTCATGCATCAGCACAAGGACACTTAGAATAAACCCTTGAGGAGCTAGTCCAACATTAGTGGGCTCAAACAACAATTGTGAGGCAAGTATGTTTGGAGTTTCCATTTGAGAAAATGGAAGACCAAAGAGATCCTGTGTCTCCTCATCAAGCCAACTCAAATCATCAGTAAGCAACTCCTCCACAACCCATTTGGACTCTAGATCAATGTCATCCAATGCAATTGGATCAAAATCCTTTGGACGCATTTGTTTACTGTGCAGCCGAAGGTTGTAATAGATGCAGACCAGCTTCTGCAATCGGTCATCCTCCAACCTATTACGCTTTTTACTATGGATGTGTTCAAACACTGACCAATTGCACTCACATCCTGAAGCCTTGCAAGGCTGGCTTAGAACTCTGATTGCAAATTCTTACAATTATGGTGCCTCAGTGCCACAACCTATCCGCCAATTGGTTGTAAAAAACAACAAAAAGGTTTAGAGTGTTGCAAATTGTAATGCCAAACTTAAAGAATTTATAGAGTTTAAAAAATGAATCTTACATGGAATTTTGTTGTCCCTCAATTGTATGGTTGAGCAGAATCCAACAATGCCAGATGCTTCCTTGTACATGTCTTGTTGCAAATTGACTTTGTCTTGAATTTCCTGGCTCAAGAACATCCTCTAAATGCATATCATGACACCTCTCATCACCTCGGGATCTCTTTGAATATTAGACCCCTCATTATAGAATATGCTTGGATTTAGATAAGCTCCCACTGCATGCAACAGTGAATGTAGCTGCATGTCCCACCTAGAATCAATAATTTCCCATATAGGGAGATATTTAAATGAATCTCCCTTATAAAAAGCCTTGATGGCTTCTTAGGCCCTATCCATGCCCTCATAAATGTAGCCCATTGGAGGCTTGTCTCCATCCATAATCCTCAAGATACTCACAAGGGGCTCGATTAAGCTAACAATCTCAATGACTTTCTCACACAAATCCTCTTTGAAGATAGACACCTTCACAACCATGGCATCATGTTTTCTACAATCTTTGCAAAATAGCCATTGTTGGCTACAAAACATCTGTCTCAAAGCTTGGTACTCATTCAAAAGGCTTTGGAGGGAGAGGAAATTAGTGCCAAACCGTGTGACAGTGAGCCGACTGAGCTCATCCTTTGTGAATTCTCTCATAAGACTTAGCACCCAAGCATGGTTATAAATGTACTTGGTTATTTGTTTGCACTCTACAACAACATCTTGCACCCACGACAACTTTATGATGTCCTCTAAAACCAACTCTATGCAATGGGCAGCACATGGGCTCTAAAAAATGGTGAGATATTTTTTGGTTACATCCTTCCAGCTGCCATATAATTTGCAACATTGTCTGTGATTACCTAGACAACCATTTTCCCCAACTTCCACCACAACCTCTGACAACATTGAAAATATCAGATTTGCATCCTTTACATGTGAAGATGCATCAATGGACTTTAGGAACATGGTTCCTTTAGAGCAAGCGATAATAAAGTTGATGTTTGTTCTACCCCTCTTATCTGTCCACCCATTTGACATAATTATGCACCCAGTGGTCTTCCATGAGTTTTTAAAGTTGTCCAATCATGCCTTGACATATTCAAATTCCTCATTTAGGTCTTTCTCCCTAAGTGAATTATACGAAGGTGCTTTGTAGCCAAGGCCAACAAATGCAATTGCATCTACCATGGGCTGAAAGAAAGGTGACTTTGCATAGCTAAATGGGAGGCTATCAAGATACCAAAACCTCCTCACTGCCATATCTGTCGCCTCCTTTTTTTCATTAAAACTTTCCAAGCTTGGCTGAGATCATGGACCAATGCAAGGAAGGAAGAAAGGAGATGTTATATGAGATGCATTTCCTACAACATTTGATGAGGCAGAACCTGTAGGAACATGCTAAACCTGTGACTATGTCTGAGATCCACCCATTGTTGTAGTCTCACGCTTCATTCTTGCTCTTTTAACATTATGTTCCTCTATGGCATCCAAATTAGCTTGCATTTGCACTATCACTTCTAGAGGGCAATGATCACAAATTACCGCATCTCGGCCCACTATTCTAGCCAAGTGGTATTTCAATCTATTTATGCCCCCAAACACCGCAGTGGGATAAAAGTTGCATTTGATTCTCCCTGTCAGGCCAGGAGCAACTCCAGAAAAACTGATTCATTTATTCCATTAGGCAGCTATCTATTATATACATGAATGTGATCATTCAGTTCATCTTCTTGATGACTGTTCACATTCAATTCTCCCGATCGCTGAGGATTAGGTGTCAACATTCCCCCCCTTAGTCTGAAGGGATGTTGGTGAGTCCAAGCATCGTTCTGAATCTTTCAAGCTTTTCTCTTCCAAGCGCTTTGGTGAAGATGTCTGCAATTTGCTCATTTGTGGAACAATGACGAAGATGGACTGTTTTGGCCTCAACATGATGTCGGATCAGATGATATTTAGTATTGATGTGCTTTGTACGATCATGGAACTTTGGTTCTTGGCCAACTTTATTGCAGAGGTGTTGTCAATCATGAGTGGAGTTGATTGTACTTGTTTTACCTGCAAATCTTCAAGAATTTTTCTGAGCCACGCAATTTCTTTCGTTGCTTCAACTGCTGCCACGTATTCTGCTTCTGTTGTGGAATCTGTTGGAACTGATTGTTTGCATGATCTCCAAGAGACAGCTCCTGATCCAAGACTCATAGCATATC
>APFE030439258.1:0-16151 GCA_000404065.3 Pinus taeda
CCGACGGTCACGATATGTAGTGATCCAACGGTTCATTCTCTCCTCGGTATTACCGACACTTGATCCGTGGCTTAACACTCGATTGGTCCATGATCTCTATTTAAAGAGCATGGAGGGTCATTGTAGGTTAACTGTTCATGAGAGAAACTTATGTAAAATTTCATTCTTTTATTAATAAATTGCCTGAAGTGGCCGCGTTGGCTCAGGCCGTGAACTGTTTCCCTCTTTGAGGGTTTTAACCACGTCAAAAATACTGGTGTATTGATCTGTGATCTGTTTGTGAGCGGTGTCCTTTAGTGTTCTGTCTGTGGAACTTACCCTGTAAATCCCTACATTAAACAATCCTTGATATGGTGCTTGACTTTAGGCACACAATCACCATGAACAACCTTAGTACTCTAAGTAAGGCATGATCTTTTGTTGCAATTGCAAGTTTTAATCAATGTAAAAAATAATGAAAAGGAAACCCTAACCTATAGTGAAAAGTGTAAGGGAGGTTCACACCTATTTTAATACCATGTTCAGATCTATAAGAGAGAGGAGGATCAAATGGAACCACTAACAAACCTTAAAACCTACAATAAATGGATAAAATAACAATGTTTCTCTAGAGAAACCTGCCAGTAACAACCAATATAGCACCAAACAACAACACTTGATAGGAGCACTAGAGAAGAGATAAACCCATGCATGAGAGAGAGAGATAGAGAAGTGCATAAGCACAAGTGAATGACAAAGATATAGGTGCTTGTGGGCATAAAACACGTTATAAAATAATGATGATTGTAGGCTAAAGAATGATCAAGAACATCACAAGATGATGAGCTATAAATGATTCTCGAGTGTGTATTTATACACAACTCTAGAGGTAGGGCATCTTCCCCATGGGGGTTATGGACCCACATATAAGTTGACTAGGTCGGCCTTAACCATAACCTGGTATTTTAATAAAAGTTTACCTAAATGCCTTACCAAATGTGTTAATGACACCACATGAGTTGATTGTAGCTAGATGTGAGGATAACACCATTCTCAACACTCAGTGCCTCTCATAAGGAGAATTGAATATGAGACAATTTATTTATGAAGAAGAGTCCTGACTGCCACTACCAACAAATCATTTTAAAAGGGACTTGCTGGTGGTCGGCTAATGCTCCCCACAACTGAATGTAGTACTCAACACACTCCTTAAAAGAAATATTGATTTTGATGATGGAGCATATGATAGGTAGCATTTGGCTTTTGTTATTTTTGATTCTTGTATGGATATCCCTAAGGTCATCCTTTATCATCCAAAATTTTCTCATACTTGGAGGCAAAGAATAGTGCTAAACACATATTGGCACTTTGGAGAAGTCTTTTTTCACTAGATAGAATCTTTTTGACTAGTATCTCATATGGAGGCCCATGCTCAAGAAGTACAAACCTTCGTTGAATCTTCTTTTTTGGTCCTCCACATGCATGAATATTGCCACAAAGAAACTCTTCATGCATAACTTCGATCCATTTCTCTTTTGACATGACATTTTCTTGTAATTTGTAACGTAGTGTTTGCTTTGACAACCATAATCCAAGAAATTGTAGGTTAATGCATGGTTTCATATGTGTTGCATGTTATGGTCAAAACGAGGTGAACTGATAATTAGATGTGGGTTCGTTTTTTCTTTCTCTAGGAAAGTATTTGGCCTTCCATTCCTTTTTATCATTACATTTTCTCTCGGTTTTATGTTTTTTAGATTTCCTTATTGAAGAGGGGCTTCACTCTTTTGATTTTTTTAGAACTTCTTAGTAGGAAGGAGGGGGCCCACACACCCCACTTGCTCACCCATGCCTTCGGAATATTCATAAAGCTCACCCCTTCTCTCTCTCTTTCCAAATTCATTAACCTTTGGAAAATGGCATTGAAGTAATACTATTGAGTTCTAGTTAGTCGAGTTTGACACATTTAGTTAAGGAATGGGCATGGATGAGCTGCTATTTCTACAACCTACACCATCTTCTTTGATGGAATGCAAAGGTGGGCCATATTGGTCTTTCATTTGATGTGCAGATTTCATTTGGAAAAGGTGCACATGGAAGTGGTATGGTTACTACCCTCAATTTAGGCGGGACATTGAATACATTAGTGGTATTAGATTGAACCTAGTGAGTACATTTGTGATGTTTGGCAATGACAACCCAGTACATGGTGCAATCCTATATAAGTTATAGGTAGATATCAATATTCATTATTTGTCTCACCGTGTTGTTATAGAAGAATCATTTGGTTTAAAATAATTAATCTTTGTGAAGAAATAGTTATTTAATTTCTTATTTAGGATTCTAAATTTTATTTTTTAAGCATTAGATTTTATCCTTAGGATTGATAGCCCAAATTAGATGTGAAGAATCTAATAAGCTTGACAAGATCCAAAGTACCATTGCTTTGAGTAGATTTGTAATGTCCCTTCTCAATAAATTTTTGCCAAAGGAAGAACTACAATTTTGCAATTTTGAAGCCAACACAATTTTGAAGCAGCAAGTATAAATAAGAGAAGGATGGCGACTATTGGGACTTTTTTTTTGCTAACTTAACATTTACCATTGTTGCTCAAGCTGTTCAGCTGAGTCACAAGTGCTGCTTAGCACTAGAGTTTTCCATGGAGAAAAATCACCCTTTCTTCGGTGGACCACGAGTGCCACCCTAGGGAGGTCTCATCATAATTTCCTAGAGGCTTGGGGAAGTAGAAAACAAGTGGTACAAATTATTTTGCCTCAGGCTGGACGCAGGACAGAGAGATACGCAGTCTTGTGGGAGAGCATTCTGGGGACGAAAGCATTGAGCCCTTGCTGGTCATTCCCTGGCTTATTTGCGGTGGATTTCTGGAGGATTTACAGGTTGGGAGAGTGTACTTTGCTTAGGTCGAAATTCCCTTGTAGAGGCCTGCGCAGTAGCTGACCTGGGATGCGCAGTTCATGGTGGAGAAAATTGTGGTGAAGGCTAGGGGAAGGATTGTGGGGTAGAATTGAGCTGGGGGTGCAAGTAAGTTGTTGTGCGGAGATTTCTCAATATTTTGGAGGGCTGCAGAGACTGAATTTCTACAGGCCGTAGTTTTCTGGCAATGGAGGAGTGCTTGGAATTTGGGGGTGATTTTGGAGCGTCATAACTAGAGCAAACCCTTTCTGGGTTTTTGGTTGAGAGCCCGGGATTAATTTGGTAGAATTTTTTGGGCAGTTTTGGAGGCTCAAATAGGGGTTCCACTCAACCAACAGTGCAAAAATTCCAGGGCCAGCGAAATACCTTATGGAGGAGTCTTTTCCCTTGCATCCGGGCAAGATTCTCTCACCTAGGATTGTATAGCTTGCTTGGCAAGCCCAGGTGCACATGTTCATGCATTGTACTCATATATTTATATATAATAAAATGGCTGTTTTTGGAACAATTCTGGTGTAATTTTTGGGTGTTTAACGGTTTGTTGAAATTTTCTGTTCGTACTTGTGTTTTTGCTTAATATAACTGTAAAATTTTCCTATTAGGAATACTACAAGATTGTAGACCTCTTCATGTGCAGTAAGAAGTCATCACTTTGCATTAACCAAAGTCATTTTTAGAGAATAGGATAGGTCATTATAAAACTTGAGATACGTATGTTCTTACTTAGGATTCTTATCATTTATTCATTAAGACTAATGTTTTTATCATAGGTTGCGAACTAAGTGGGTTGTTGAGAACCATTTCAACATGACAAAATTCTACCACAGCATTATGGTGACAATATTGGGGAGTATCTAGGTAACTTGAGGTTATGGGGAAGGAGTTGGTCATAGCAATTTTTCTTTATGTTACTTTTAAAATCTTGACACTAAAGCAAAGTAAAATGAATTTTAAAATTGAATCTTAGGCTTGTTCTTAGTGTACAAATGTTGGATCAATTTCTCTATTTTTCCTTGGTAGATTTACATTAGGACAATTACGTATTGTTGATATCCTCCTTAAAAAATGCAACATCATCATCTATGCTTGAAACTAGATAATCCTCCATACTAAAAAGCTTTGGAGCTTGAGTTTACAAGGATAAAATGTACTAGAAAACTGCAAAACAAATCTTATGCCAAGTTGTTTTTGTCAGCATAGGACGAAACTGAACTTGATTTAAAGCTAAGATAGAAGAAAACATATAACTGCTTCATTAGTTGGTTTTTTTGAACTCATATTGTTTCTTCTACAAGATAAAGGAACAAGGAAAATCATGATTGAGTAAGACTTTTTTTGAAGTTTGTTTTTAATTTTTATTGATTATATAAGAACTTACAAAGCATATTAGAAGAAAGAGGGTGACAAATAAGGCACCACTAGAAGGAAAATTTTGGGGGATATAAAATTTCCATGCTAGGTAGATTCTCTCTAAATACATATCATCAAATACAATTGACCTTTGGCCATTTAAACAACATATATCATGACGTTTATATTAAAGAGCGCTAATAGGCGAGCCAAAGTAGTGAATAGACATATGCATCTACTGAAATCCTATTGCAACAACTAGAATTAATTCTTCTAATTGCTAATCACTTTAACAATTTAGTTGCTACGACTAATACCAAATTAATCTCACTACAACCTTCATAAATAAATTGCGGAAGAAAATAGCGTTGGAAACTGAGAAAATTCTAGGACAGACATAAAAAATTAACACAATTATTTTTAGACTAAAGTCCTTGGAAAAACCCAACTTGGGGAACCGGTGCAACAATTGAGGGTTTTATATTATTATGCACCAGTGGGAAATTTTGAGTACAATTGGATGTTGATATCTGGCTATCCTATAGAGAAAAATACTAGCAAAAATCTAGTGAGGAATTTTCCTCACCCCACTGTGAAAATTCCTAGACTCAAAGGAACCCTTACTGCAGCAAATCTAAATCTACTTCACGTACTTGATTTTTAATATACATAAACCAAGTTATTCTTCTGAATACTGAAACAAATTACTTCTGCAGCCTACACTAATTTAAATATTTGATCTCATGAAACAGAAACTAGAGCAAAGAACAAGTTACGTAGGACACACTTATTATTGGACACAATAGTCCCTGGAAAAACCCAATGCAGGAAAATTGGTGCAAAAGTTTTGAGGGTTTTATTATTATGAGTAGCAAAATCTGAATACATCATTGAATACAGTGATTCAGTTACAGAGAGAAATACTGCCAGAATCTTTGTGAGTGACCTCACACAATCATTGAGGAAAGTCCCAGTGGTTCCAATTACTGATTGAGATGCCCCTGGTAGGCATTGCAGTAGCTCTGCGTTGCCTCTACGCTGTCCCAACGTCAACCCTTGCAGGCACTGCGTCAACCAACTTGGAATTCGATCAAAGGCCCAAAGTCTCTGCTCTCAGCCTCCCAGTCTCACACCCCCACTTTCGGCTGCTGAAACTGACTCTTGCTCTGATTTTTTACTTCCTCTTTTTGCCTCTGCGTCACTTCTGCGTGGCCCTTCTGGCCTAGCGTTAGCCTCTGCGTCAAGGCCTCTGGATCACTTACTGCCTCTCTCTGCTGAGGTATCTCCGGCCGAGAATCACTCTCTTTGGAAGCTACTATCCCTGCCCCTCAACTGCAAGATCTCCCCAATCGATTTTCGTCCTTAGAACTTCTCACCTTAGAAAATTGATTTCCTCAATCTCTCTGTGTGTGTTTCCAAATGAACCCCAAGCCTCCATTTTATACTTTTCCTGTTGAGTCTTCAACGACCGAGATTAAGTCTCTAATCAACGACTAAGATTAAAACATGACTTGATCCGCCTTCTAGATCATTCTCACCCATATTTTGATTAATACCCATTAATATTTTAATTTCCTAAGTTTAGACTTAAGGATCCCATTAAAAATATTAATTATTTTAATAAAATACAATCCGGGTGGAATTTCACCAAATGGTTTCTGGGTTCTTTATAACTCATGTGCTTTAGCCTCTCCACCAATTTTCAAGGCTAGAGCACTTTCGATGCTACCAAAAACTAACACTCCCTCTTAGCGAGGAAAGTGCTCTAGCAACAATGTCCACCTGCATGCTGCTCTCTTTTTGAAGCACCTCCTTTCTGCACTACTGTTGCCACCAACATCGTGCTGTAGCTGCTACTGTATTGCTACCCATGACACTGCCACTGCCACTGCTGTATCTGTACTACAACTCCCTCTCGAACGCTGCATCTGCTATGTTGCTAGCACTGCCACTGCTAACACTGCATCCATATTGCGCTGCTGCTGACTCCTGCACTGTGTCAACTGCACTACTGCTGACTCCTGCACTGTGCCAACTGCACTGTTGCCAACTTTGCTTTGCACTGATCAGTCTCTGGTCCCAAGCTATTGCATCTGTCCTCCAAACTCTCCATTGCTTCATCTGACACTAAGTCCATCTCACTACTACTGAATCTTGGGCTCTCGTAGTAAGGAATTGATCCAAGGGGCGGACTCCTCAAGGATCATGCCCACATGTAGTCCTCCTGACTACATCTCAATATCGCCCCATCTCCCTCCTGGAGATGCGTGGGCACTCATGGCATACTTATCCTCGTCAATTTTTGCTGAAGCAGCCTTAGGATCATGTTTCTCATCCTTGTCCTTTTTCTTCAAAGGACATTGGGATGCCTAGTGGCCCATCTCGCCACAACTGAAACATTTCACCTTCGAAATGTCCTTTCTCTTTGGCTTCTGCTATCCCTTCGATGCTAGAGCTGTGTTCTCCTCCTCCTCCTTTGTCATTGTGCCACTCCCACTGTTGCCATTGAGGTTGACCTTCACTAGGTCCGTCCTTAACTCCTCCTATTGAAGAGCCGCCCACATCTCCTCCCATGAAGGTAGTTTTTCTCTGCCTAATATGCTTTGGACGAAAACTTGCCATTCATCCTAGATTCCATTCAGGGCTATCCTCACCATCGTGGTTGGCTGAGGAGTGGACCCCACTGCAGCAAGCTAGTCTCTAGTGTCCTGAAGACGCTGAAGATAGAGGTTCACCCCTTCTCCTTTTTGCATCAAAGTCTGCTGCAACTTTTGCTCCAAATACATTTTCCGCTGTATGGAAGAGCCTTCATATAGAGAAGACAAGGCTTCCCACATCTCTCGGGCTGTATCCTTGCCCTGCAAGTGTGAGAGCACATGATCTCGAACTCCATCGAGAATGAACCTCTTTGTCTTCTCTTGCTTGGCCTTGTACTTCTTCTTTTGATTGTTATCAGCAGGAATAGCTACAACGCTATTGACGTAGGCCTCGAGATCATATTCCTCCAGAACAACTAAGATTCTGGTCTTCCATATGACATAGTTGGAGGCTCCGTCCAACTTGTCTTGATCTCTAAGCCCATGCGATGCCATCTTACCCAACTGTCGAACTGACTCCTCTAGTCACTCAGCTGTTCAACAAGTGAGAAATTCGAACTTTCTGGCGGAAAGTTCTATGAGGAGAAAATACCCCTTCTACGTGTCTTAGTTCTTTTCCAGTGGATTTCTGCCTCGACAGAACTTGCGCCCTTCAAGCACTGCGCTGAGGCTTTGTGTCACTCCCTCTGCCTTTGCAAACTCGCGAATTGGAAATCGTACCTCTCTGTCGTCTCACTCAAAGAGAGATTTCCTCGGATCTGCTTTCGGCAAGGACTACGCAATCCCTTTAGGGGGATTCGAATTACTGCCAAGTGCAACTTTCAGTCTCATTGCTCAGCACTTGATCTGCTCTTCTTGTTTCAAAACCAACGCTCTGATACCATGTGAAAATTCCTAGATTCAAATGAACCCCTACTGTAGCAAATCTGAATCTACTTCACCTACTTGATTTTTAATATACATTAACCAAGTTATTCTTCTGAATACTGAAGCAAATTACTTCTGCAACCTACATTAATTTAAATATTTGATTTGAATACATCACTGAATACAATTATTCAGTTACAGAGAGAAATACTGGCAGAAGCTTTGTGAGTTACCTCACACAATCATTGAGGAAAGTCCTGGTTGTTTCGGTTACTGATTGAGATGCCCTTGGCAGGCACTGCGCTAGCTCTGCACTACCTCTACGTTGTCCCAGCGTCAACCCTTGTAGGCACTGCGTCAACCAGCTCAGAATTCGATCAGAAGCCCAAAGTCTCTGCTCTCAGCCTCCCGGTCTCACACCCCGGCTTCCGGTTGCTGAAATTGACCCTTGCTCTGATTTTCGACTTCCTCTCTCTGCCTATGCGTCACTTTTGCATGGCCCTTCTGGCCCAGCGTCAGCGTTTGCGTCAAGGCCTCTGGATCACTTACTACCTCTCTCTGTTGATGTATCTCCGACTGAGAATCACTCTCTCCGGAAGCTACTATCCCTGCCCTTCAACTGCAAGATCTCCCTAATCGATTTTCCTCCAAAGAATTTCTCACCTTAGAAATTTGATTTGCTCAATCTCTCTGTGTGTGTTTCCAAATGAAACCCAAGCCTCCATTTTATACTTTTCTTGTTAAGTCTTCAACGATCGAGATTAAGTCTCTAATCAACGGCTAAAATTAAAACATGACTTGATCCGTCTTCTAGATCATTCTCACCCATATTTTGATTAATACCCATTAATATTTTAATTTCCTAAGTTTAGACTTAGGGACCCCATTAAAAATATTAATTATTTTAATAAAATACAATCTGGGTGGAATTTCACCAACGGTTTCTGGGTTCTTTAGAACTCATGTGCCTTAGCCTCTCCACCAATTTTCAAGGCTAGAGCACTTCCGATGCTACCAAAAACTAACACCCATAGGATTTCAGGCCATATTCATCTAGAAGGAAGGACATCCTAGCCTTCTAGATGACATAGTTGGAGGCTCCCTTCAACCTATTGTGATCTCTAAGCCGAACAATGGTCATTTATGAATCTGTCAAAAACTCCCTCTTTCTCTTTGTTTGGTTGTTGCTCTGCTATTTGCACTCCCTTCTAGAATGCGCGTAGTCCTACTAGTTGCTACTGCCACTTGCAACTAGGAAAATCGAACTTCTAAAACTCGAAGTCCCCTGAGAGAAATTTTCCCTTGGTGTGCTTTTCTCTTCCTCCCGATGCTGATTCTGCTGCAAAACACCTTGCGTCCAACCAAGGAATCTGCTCAGCGAAAATCTGAGCTGCTACTTCTCCCTTTCCCTGTTGGAATCACTATTTTGGGCAACTCGAATTTTTTGCCACCCCGCAACTGAAAAATCGAACCCTTGCCCAACAATTCGTACGCGTGGCTAGGCACTGCGCAACACCATAAAATTTCAGCCTGCTGCTCCTTCTGAATAACAAAATTTTATTCTTCCGCTTCTGAGCTTCCCAGCTGATCAAGCACGCTCTGATACCATGTGAAAATTTCATCTACTGAAATCCTATTGCAACAACTGGAATTAATTCTTCTAATTGTTAATTAATTTAACAATTTATTCGCTACAACAAATACCAAATTAATCTCACTGTAACCATCAAAAATAAAATGTGGGAGAAAATAGCGCTGGAAATTGAGAGAATTCAAGCACACACTCACAAAAAATTAACATAGTCATTTTTGGACTAAAGTACCCTGAAAAACCCAACTTGGGAAAACCGGTGCAACAACTGAGAGTTTTATATTATTATGCAACAGTGAAAAATTCTGAGTACAGCTAGCTGCCAATATCTGGGTATCCTACAGAGAAAAATACTAGCAAAAATCTAGTGGAGAATTTTCCTCACCCCACAGGGAAATCCAAGTTCTGACTGCAGCTCCACATGAGCCGTCCAAATTGCTTCTGTGCAGGCTTGCGTCACCCTAGCATAGTCCCTTCCATGCTCAGCGTGAATCAACTTCTCATCACGCCGTCTAGTTTGCTGTTGATTGGGAAAACATCTCTTCTAACCTCTGGAATGGATTTTCGGCCTTTGGAACTGAAAGTCGATTTTTCCCCAGCAAAATCGAATTGCCTCTAGAGGCTTATGCGTAGCCCCTGTGTCAACTTCACTGTGGCTATCTCTGCCTCTCTGCAATGCACCCGCCGGATCTGGAGAATCTTCTTCCAGCCTCACTGCCCCTGCCCCTCTTTGTCTCTGCTTCCCTACTAAAGCTCGAACTCTTCCAACACTGTTGGCTCTTTGAAAAATCAAACACTCTGTGGTTATCACAAGTGTGTTCTTTATCTACCCATTGACTTCTTCTTATAATCCTCTATTGGACCTCCAATATCCAAGATTAAAACTTAATCAAGGGCCCAGATTAATTCCCTTTCGATCTGTGTGAGTTTCTAGATGATTCACACCTTATCTCAATTAATACTGATTAGTTAACCAGATTTCCTAAGTTTAGACTTAGGAAATATTAAAAAATAGGCTAATAATCTAATTGAGACACTTCTAGGTGGAATTTCTAGAAACGATTTCTGGGTTATGGAGAACTCATGTGTTTTAGTCTCTCCACAAAGTTTCAAGACTAGAACACCTCCGATGCTACATAAACTAACATGCAATATTCATAAACCACCTGCTAACTTAAGCCCTTATATCGCCCATAGTAGTAGATAGATGTGCTTTAGCATCATCATCATGACTTGAGGGCGAACTCATTTCCTTCGATAGCTTGATCATCTTTAGGGTTCCAATCTGATGCCATTATCCTATTATGGTTATTCTCCTTCTGAAATTGCCTAGAGAGTGTTGGGGATCTTGTCACCAAGTGCTAACTTTGAGGTTTCTCATCATGGCCCTGTGGGGATAATTGGAATTGTTACAACAAAACCTTGCACTTATTGAGATAAAGTACAATAGCTCAAGTGTGAGACCCACTGTACCTCAAAGGGGGCCAGTGCCACCTCACAAACGCTCTTCTTGCTTCTAGCGAGCTCTCCTCTAGCTTAAGGGAGGTTTCCCCTAGTACATTTTAAGGATCAAATGGTCCACACAAGCTACGTCAAGGGCCCCATAAAGCTTCTACTTGCACCAACCAATGGATAGAACAATTAGGGTTTAGGGTGGATAGGAATGCTAGGGCTTTGGGGTAATTTCCAGGTTTGAGTTCAAAGGGAAAAATCCCCAAATGCACACAACCCAGGAGTCTGCTAAAACCCTAACAAAATGGTTTAGATGATTTACAATGAAATGGGTGAGGGAGAATAGAAGATCAGTGCCTTAACATTCCGATTTTGGGGCTTATGGAGTCAAGGAGCAAGACATTTGGAGATTGATGTGGTGCAAGGAACCAAATGAGACAAATTTGTGTCCCTTGGACCTCCAACCCTATGAATCTTCAAAGATGGGATAAGGGAGCAAGTTTAGTTGAGGTCATCTCAAAGGAACTTGGCAAGGGGTCAAACTAGAGATCAAGTTGGAAAATGGTCTGGTGGGCCTTGACTCATTGTACATGGTGCTCCCCCATAAAATTTTAGTAATTAATGAAGGTTCTTGAGGTCCGTTGCCATCTTATCTACTTGTTCTTGGTCCAACAATGATAATTGTAATTGCCAGAGCTTTATTAGTCCATGTCAGATATGCCACATCCCTCCTTCTAAACAAGGTGTCATTATGTCATTTCAATGATAATTGTAATTGCCAGATCTTTATTAGTCCGTGTAAAATATGCCACATCTCTCCTTCTAAACAAGGTGTCATTATGTCATTTCCATATTCTAAAGAAAAGGCATTTTTAATCAAACTGAACGTTTAATTCATTTGTCAAACTTTGAATATTCAGTATATTTTAGTTAGCGAGTTTTGTGGAGTAGAGTTCACCCTTACTATGTAAAGTCATGAATGAGTTCAAGCTGTGTGGCTTTGATGGGCCACATTGGTTTTAAGTATATTTTGTTTTTATTTTCCATTTGTCTTGTTTGGAATAGCCTTTTGTGAATTCCGTGTGTTATTATGAGTTATAAAAGAAATTGAATTGTTTGTTCGAAGGACAAGTATATTGTGGAATTCCTTATATTTCTTTTGCATTGGTTTCCAGAACCTCACAAGATGGGGAGGTGCTCTATTGGAGCTATCTCAATTTCAACAAGGTCCAGATTGTGTGAAGATGGTCAAAGGTATCTCATTTTCTTGTTTGAGAATATGGTTAAATGTATTCACAACATGAGTGTAATGCAATTTTCTCTTCTGACTGCTTTGTTTGTTTCAGTGGGTTCTTGTTCGGTAGGTGGTCTTGGACAATGTTACTTTATTTTAAAAATTGCAGAGCTTTTTCCCCCATATCTCCTTAGCTCTGCCTTGCAGAACATTTGCTAATGTGGATTGTAGAAGGAACAAAGGAATTATATCTATTTTGATGAATGACAAGGAACAATCTATAGGGTAGGGGAGGCCGACATGTTTTAGTACACCTCATAGCAAAGGGTTGAAACTACGATACCAAATCTTCTCCCTTCTTCCATAGATACTCTTGAAGATTTGTCAAATTTAAATCCTTTTTCGGATTTTTCTTGGGTCCTTAATGGGTCCTATTTGGAAGGAATATATCATGCATTTGTATTGGATCCATAAGGAAGCTGTTTCAAATACTTTTAAGACAGCTTCCCATGTCATATACTCCTGTTAAAGAAAGACAAAAGAGATAAAAAAAGAAAATAAAGCTTTGAAGCATTTAATAATATCACTATTCACTTCTATTTCAAGTATATTAGACTTGATATATGAGATAAAGGTTAGAGCTACCCATCAATTAGAGCTCCCTTTATGTGAGAACTTTTATTCTGCATGTATGTATGCAAATTAAAGGCCTCCTGTTTGAAGAGATCTATCCGACTATTCTTATTTCTTGCTGTCGAGAAAGCATTTGATGTTCCAACAGTAAAATATAGGCAAGCTCTATTGCCCATCTCCTTGACCAATGACCATTGTTTCATTGATCATTTTACAACTTCACAATTAATAGGATTTGAAATTACATAAAACTGTGTACAGACTTATGCATGAAAATCCATTTTTGTAGGTTATGTATGATTGTTTTCACAACCAAGTCCAATTTAAATCTGATTTTGAATTAGTATCATATTTTAAAACAATCATATTTTTATCTTTTGAGACTTATCTGGTCTATTGGACCTCTTTAGTCATTTCTTAACATTAGAGCAGAGTGTCAAATTGATTCATAATTTAACTAAAACATTGATTAAAATCTGAGGGTATTAGGATTTTGTTTCTATGGCTGAACATCTTTGCCATTCATAGACCAGATCTGACATGATCACAAACTTATTTGTACTCTTTTCTTCATAAATCTCATGGATTATTCCTATGGTGAACATAGATCTGAATCAGATCTTGAGAGATATCTCATTTCGGATTTCTGGTGAGCAGGTGGAGTTCAAGTCAGGAACTGTCTACTTTTCAAGTCTCTGTAAATATAAGTTGGAAAAATCTGATAGGATTGCCAGAATATGTTCTTGGGTGTGCTTTGCGTTATGGCTTCTTGCATTCATCGCACTCTGAGGGTTCGCCAGTTTCATTCTGCTTCAGAGTTTTCAGGTTGGAAGAATGTGATCTTGATGTCCATAGCGGTGGTATGATTCTTGTTGGATGCTAAAATTTTCTGCTTATCTGGTGGATGTAGCTATGAGTCTGGTACCGGTAAGTTCTCTGCTTTTCTTGGTTGACAAGCAGACCTCGTCTTGAATGTGGTCGAGCAGATCTGAGTTTCCAAGTGTGTGTTTTGAAGATCATGGATGAGTAGATCTGATCTTCTGAGTGTGAGGTCTACATAAAAGAGTTGTATGTTTCTTCTTGGACTTGTTTAGTGGGCAGAGCATTGGGTGCTGAATGCTGTCTGAATGGCATGCAGACATTTCTGTATGTGGCTGAAGATGTTAATTTCTGGGAAGATGAGTTTTGGGTGGAGATGCTGCTGCTGCTGGATTTGGTGCAGCTGGTGTTGGTGTAGCTGGTGTTGGTGCTGTGTAGATTGTATCTATCAATGAAGGTTTTAGCCCATACATCGTAAACACAGATTGTTTCTCATCTGGAGTCGCTGTCAGTCTCTTTGGTTTAGGATGTTGTATAGGATTATCTGAGATTGACCATCATTTTGCTTCATGGTATTGTTCTGTTTTTCTACGGGCTCTGCTCCTTGTGCATGGAAGCTTTTGGCCGATTCAGATGAGGGTCATTTTTCAGCAGGGATGCTCAATGTCTCCTCGAAGCATAGGCAGTAATTGAGGTTGGCATGGTGTAATGTTCCAAAATTAAAAATTTACCAGAAAATTGCTAAACCAAGATTTTACCCTAAATTTCTCCAAACAGTAGCAGAACATGCACCATGAGATTATGGCAACAGAAACAGATTTACATTATGGAACCTAGAAATGCTGCAAAGTTCAAACTCATAAGAAACACTGCAAACTTAACTTTATTAATAAAATATAATATGCCAGTACAATAGCTAGAGTTAGTTGAGATAAGATGGCCACAAAATAGTTTTCTGCATGTTGAACCTGGCATCCACAAAAAATAACTGAAAATGATGCCCAAGCTGAGGATATGAGTGGTCCTCACTCCAATATCACTGAAGCTCAATGAAACTCCTGGATGAAGTCTCCTCAAGGAGCGTTCAGTTTTCGTCCAACACTCAATAACATGCCTAAGGGTTTCCTTCCTAGGGCTATAGCAGCTGGGAACTAGGTTCTCCATCTCTCAACAAAGACAAATGCTCAAATCCAAGATGTCCTCAAATGGTCTCCTTCTCCTCTTTTATAGATCTGATGGACCCCTCTAGAAGTCTTATTTTATTATTATTTTAATCACATATTACCTTTTCCCCTTCTTTTATTCTAATTAAAATACCTTTTTAATTTGGGAAAATGGTAAATCTGCCACCATCCTTCCTTAGGCCACTAAAAGTCACTTCCCACCATCTCATCCTGTAGATCTTTTCATTCCGGTTCCAACAAGCTATTACACTAAGGTGTTCCATCAAGTATTCCTCCCGGAATGCCATCAGATCCCAAAGAAACTCCTCAAAACCCCATAAGGCCCCTCCAGAAGCCCTTCGGCTTGCTCATGGAGTAACGTTGCCCCTATGACCTAGCTGCCTCCAATCTTGGAAGTCCATCTTGACCACGCCATAAGGGGAACCAGAAAAAGGAAAATGACACATGGTTGGTGGCTTTTTTGAGTTTGTTTCTCCCTCAATTAAGGTTGATGGGCTTGTGGATGTGATTGAGGGACTTACTATAACAAAGACTCTCAATGACTCTCAATGTCTCTAAGCCTATTTGACAATTAATGTACTTGATGCAAACGCCATTCTATTTGTTTATGCTTTTTTTCCCTTTTGGGATTCTGGGATTGCTCTAGTGCTGTGGCTCTAAGAGGCCTATGCTGGGGCTGGCTCATATCGTCTGGACAATCTTTTTTTTATAGAAGTGTCGTAATTCTGCTTCTTTATTGCTGCTTGTCCTTGCCTTTTTGTGATTCGCTGGGTAGTGGGTTATTAATGGACAATATTTCACCTATCGGAGTTGGACATTTCCAGGTGGCACTTCTTGGATTGTTGTATCTTGACTAGTGATCCTCTTCCCAATCTTGACTGAACGCTTCATGCAGTTTTTTCCCATTGGGGGCTTTTTCATAGGTTGGTGAACTATTAAGTTATAACTTCCAGGTGATACAGGAGGTGATAGAAGTAATCAAATCAAAGGCTGGTTCTGGGCTCTCGAAGGATCAAGGAGGTAAGTGGCATTTATGTGTTGGATTGATATAAGACGAGGGCCATCATTATCTCTGACTATCTATCTTGTGTCGCTATCATTCGATCCTGATGGTAGATAATGAACTTTCTCTGCTTTTTTTCACTGCTGAAGGATGACATGGCACATAAAAACACTCTTCTTTTTACTCGGGGCACTTATTCGTGCCACTATCGAAGCCGAGAACATACATCAACAACTCTCAACTAGCGCTGGCCCTTCGCGAGACTCCAAATTTCCTCTTCGAGATCATCCAATTTCCTCTAGACCATTGGTTTATGGTGCCACGAGTCATGTGAAGGATGATGACAAGGCGCATAGACATACTTGACATACAAAACAAGCCAAACCTGTGAAGGCTTTCTCAAAGGTTAAAAAAGTGGGTTTTGGTGAAGACATTTTTTGGGACAGGGTTGCTAGTATGAAAAAACAAACCTTGATCGGTCGTTGGGAGTTTGCAAATATGGAAGGG
>APFE030439262.1:0-16951 GCA_000404065.3 Pinus taeda
TACCCTCATCGTATGCATGGTGTCATCGATGATGGGTTGTGTCTGGTATCTTGATAGTGGAGCCTCATTCCACATGATTGGTGATAAAAATTTATTCAGTGCCTTGGAGGAGAAAGACCTCAAGATGCACATAGAGATGGGTGATGACGGAATGTATACTATTTCAGGAGTGGGCACGATTGCTTTTCAGAGGGAGCATGGAGCTCCTCTCACCTTGACAGATGTGAAGTATGTGCCTAGACTGAAGAAGAATTTGGTATCGGTCGCGATCTTGGAGGACAAAGGCTACGATGTTGTCTTTAGTAAAGGAAAGGTGTTCCTAATACACATAGCCATGGGTCAAACCATGAGGATAGGGATTCGGGTGAAGAATCTCTATAAACTAGACATTGGCGAGTTGTGGCACAGGTGGTTAGGCCATTTGCATCATGGGGCTTTGAAGATAATGTAGCAGATATCTACAGGACTTCCCAAAGGTAAACTTGAATAAGTTGACACATGCAAAGGTTGTACCTTGGAAAAGTACACCAAGTCTTCCTTTCATGATCGAGACAGTCAAGTAGAGGCTATCTTAGACCGAGTTCATACTGATGTGTGTGGACCATTCTCGAAGGCATCCACAGAAAAGAAAAGTTATTATGTGATTTTCATTGATGACTATTCTCGTAAATGCTAGATTTATTTCATGCAAAAGAAGTACTAAACTTTCACAAAGTTTTGTGAGTTCAAAGCTTTGGTCGAGAAAGAGTCAGGGAAGAAGATCAAGGCCTTGAGAAGTGACAACAGTGGAGAATATGTCTCTCAAGAGTTTAATGACTTATGTGCAATGGAAGGAATTAAATGAGAGTTGAAGGCACCTCATAACCCACAACAGAATGGGGTGGCCGAGAGGAAGAACAAAACTATTGTAGGGGCAGCACAGGGAATGTTGCATGACAAGGGCCTACCACTTCAGTTGTGGGCCAAGGCATGAAACACAACGGTCTATTTGCAAAATAGAAGCCTGCACCGCATACTTGGGATGAAGACACCAGAGGAAGCTTTCTCCTATAAGAGACCAAATGTGGGTCACTTCAGGATCTCTGGCTCATCGACATATTGCCATGTGATAAAGGATGCACGGAAGAAGCTTGAGCCGACAGCAGAGTTGGGGATATTTTTGGGGTACATTGATACACCTCACAACTATCGGGTGTACTTGCCTACTAGTCGGAGGATAGTGGTTTGTAGAGATCTCAAGTTTGATGAGCAGAAGGCCATGTGAGTTTCCCTTGAGAGGGAGCTCCAACTATAGGTTGTGGAGGAACTGTTGGTTCCTAAGGAGGAGGAGCCTCAGATTGATGTGGAGCATCCACATGCAGAGGTTCCAGGAGTGGAGACATCCACTTAAGCATAGTCTCCCAGAGATGGACGAAAGCGCACAAAGAAGCTGACAAATTGTTGTAGGATTTGAGAGAGAATGTGGGAGCACCATCTTCTCAGCACAGACAAAGGAGGTCACCTGAGAGGTATATTGGATACATGGCCCTTGCTGGGGAATGTGTTGAGACCGAGCCATCTTCCTTTAAGGAAGAAGTGTAGCAGCCGATTTGGTTTGATGCTATGGTGGAGGAGTATGACTCCATAGTTCATAACGGTGTTTGGGATGTGGTTCTGAGACCAGAGAACAAGTAAATTGTGAGTTCCCGTTGTAGTTACAAGGTAAAGCAAGATGCTAATGGTAGTGTGGAGAAGCATAAAGCAAGATTTGTTGCTCGTGGCTTTTCACAGGTCGAGAGGATCATGTTGCTACAATATATTTCGACAGAGGAGCAAGATGCTGACATTTTGACAAAGTCATTGTCAAAGTGTAAATTCGAGTTCCATAGAGACAGGATCGGGGTGGCAGATAATCCCTTTCTTGTTGAGAGGGAGCGTTGAAATATGGCAAGAAGCATATTCCAATTTAATTTGTCCTTGAATTAAATTGTGAATTAAAATTGAATTTAGTCTTAACAACTACTTGGAAACAATTAATTAATTTATTTTAAATTAATTAGTTGGAGAAATTCAAGTTAGAAGTCTTTCTGAAGTCATGCAAGAGTTATCCCTTAAATAAAGGAGATAATATTGAGTTATATTTGAGTTGTATTTACTTAACTCGGTTTACTGAGTTACATCCAATTAAATTAGTTCCAAACTATTTGAGGAACTAATAGAGAGTTAACAGTCAGTTGATGCATGCATACACTCAAATAGTGCTACTCTAGTTAACTGAAGATTCCCTCATCAGAAACTCATGCATCTATTCTAAGAAAGACCCAATTGAGATTAATGTTCAAGGACAGTGTACTATCAATTGCATGTGTTTTCTAATAAAGAAAAACTCATGCATGTAGTCAAGGAATCATCCTTGAGGATTGCGCAGTTTTGGAGGTTGATCATCCACTTGGTAATAGGCAAATCATCCACAAGGAACAACGTAAGGAAATAGGATCTTGGAGGGTAGAGAGGAAGGTTGGAGAGAAGCCAAGATTGCATGTGAGCATCTGTGAGGATTGTATTGAGAGCTAGCTAGCTGTGAGAGCTAAGGCTTTGTATAATTCCTATCTATTTCCACCATGTATGATAATATAATAGTGTGGGGTTTTTAGCTGAGGCTTTCCCCAAAGTATTTTCATGTGTATTGTGGCATTGACTCTTCTTCTTCCAGTTATATTGTTCAAATCGGTCTTCAAGCTTCCACAAATTGATAGTAGAAGTGGGTTATAGTATTCTGCTTTGATTTATATTGCATTATCAGGTTAACCTACATCATATTTTCTACATGGTATCAGATCTAGGTTTGTAGAAAACTCTACACATTGTTTTCCAATGCTCCTTCCTTAATTTTGACATAAACTTGCTCAATACTCCCACTGCATGTGTAATGTTTGGTCTAATACGTACCATTGCATACATTAGGCTACCAATCGCACTTGCATATGGAACACGGGACATGTCTCTTCCTCTTCTTGTGTCTTCGGACATTGTTCAACAAATAACTTTACACCTACAATGGTTTACTATCTTGCATATTAAACCTCTATAGTATTATCTCGACATATTTCCTATAGTTTAACTAGAGCTTCCTCTTTTCCTGATATCATTTAATTTCCATTTCAAAAATATAGTTTACAGCTCCAAGATCTTTCATGTCAAATTTGGAGGACAATTGGGTCTTCAAATTTTGGATAATTTCTTTTTCATTTCCAACAAGCAACATATCATCCACATACAAGCCCAGATAAATAACATGGTCACCAATTAATTTAAAATACACACATTGATCTGCTTTTCTTTTGGTGAATCCAAGTCCCCATATAAATGTATCAAATTTCTGATACCACATACTTGATGACTATTTTAACCCATACAGAGACTTTTTTAATTTTCATACCAATTCTTTCTTACCCTTCACTGCAAATCCTTCAGGTTTCTTCATGTAGATCTCTTCTTCCAGATCCCTATGAAGAAATGTTATCTTCACATCCATCTGTTCTACCTCAAAATAAAAAGTAGAAGAAACAAATAAAAGTAATCTAATAGAATCTACCTTGGCAACACAAGAAAAAATATCACCAAAGTCAATTCCCGACACCTAGGAATAACCTTTTGTTACCAATCGAGATTTGTATTTCTCCACCTTTCCTTCTGCATTCATATTCTTCTTAAACATCCATTTTCTACCAATAGGTTTCCTTCCAGCCGACAACTCCACCAGGTCCCAAGCCTCATTTTTGTGCAACGATGCCATTTCATCAACCATGGCCTCTTTCTAGAGTTTTCCATCCTCTGAATCTACTGCTTCCCTCACAGTTTTGGGATCATCATCGACAATAGATAAGGAAAAAATTGAACAAAAAGCAGATGGACTAGACCTTTTTGGCTTCCTTCTTTCTTGAATTGATCTTATCACAATTGGAGTTTGTGGCTCTTCATCTTCTAATTCCTCTTCTGCTGTAGAGTCTGATTCTTCCTCATTTGGCTCAAACTATATCTTCTCAGGTTCCTTCGGTAGGACTTCATGTTTAATAACATCTTTCACCTCTCTAAACACCAGATCTCGGCTGTACAAAACCTTCCCTATTTCTGGGTTGCAAATCTTATAACCTTTTAAACCATCCTTATACCCAATAAAGATGCACTTTTCAGATTTACTATCCAACTTTGTTCTTTTCTCTTTTGGAACATGTACATATGCATCACATCCAAATACCCTCATATTTTAAAGAGAAGGTTTCTCACCAGTTCATACCTCTTGTGGAGTCTTATCCTCCAATTTTGATGAAGGTGATCTATTGACCAGGTAACATGCAGTCTCCACTGCCTTTGCCCAGAATTCCTTTCCTAATCCTGCACCACTGAGCATGCTTCTTTCCTTTTCCATCAATGTCTTGTTCATTATTTCTGCAAATCCATTTTACTGAGGTGTGTACGGAGTAGTCTTCTGCCATATTATACCACACTTCTTACAAAACTCTTCAAATTCCTTATTGAAAAACTCTCCACCATTATCTGTCCTCAACACCTTTTTCTTCTTCTCTATTTGGTTTTCCACTAGAGCCTTAAATTCTTTAAACTTGTCAAAGAATTCATATTTCTTCCTGAGGAAATATATCCATGTATTCCTTGAGAAGTCATCTATAAATGATACATAGAACACATACTTACCCAGTGATGGAACCAACATAGGTCCAAACACATCACTGTACACAAGCTTTAATATATGTTTCACCCTCTTAGCACTAGAGGGGAAACTCACCCGATTCAGCTTCCCATATACACAATTTTCACAGAAATCAAAATCCATAGAGAAATTAGAAATTCCTTCTATCATACCATTACCATGAAGTATTCAAAGGCCCTTCTCTCCAATATGTCCAATCCTTTGATGCCATACCATGGTCTTTTCTCCAGAGACCACTAGATTTTCTGCTCCACTTTCAGGAACCACAAAATTGTTGCACCCATCAATAATAATGTTACCTTGAAGCTTTTACAGAGTTCCAATATGAACTCCCCACATCAATACCAGTGCTCCCTGAACCATCTTGCATGTATCTTTCCCAAACACTATTTTTACACCTACATCATCCAGTTTTGTTACAAAAATCAGATTTCTGGCCAATGCAGGAATATGCAGAACACCTAGAAGCATTCTTCCACCTTGCAAATTCATCTTGAATTTTCCACGACCAATGATTATAGACTTCCTATCATCCCCTAATAAGACATCATCACCATCATATTTCTCATACTTTGATCTAGGTCCGGGTGTGACAAAGGTTCCTTCCAAGACCTTTTACTTCCGTGATGTGTTAGATTATGTTTTTAAAAGAACATAAATGAATACATATGCATGATGTAAAGAAGAGGAACATGACATTCATCAACACATGAAAACACAAGCGATTGATAATGGAGTTCATCCAAGAGGGAGTATGTCTCCGAGCCTTGGTGTCAAGATGGTGTAGGCCGCTGCATTAAGTGTTGTCAATATTGATGATGTACATAAGAGGTGATGTCATTATCATACAAGGAAAATGCCCTCATGCAGAAGTGGCTCCAAGAGATGTTCCACTACAAAAACTCTCAGTAAAAAAAGGACTCCTATCAATATGACACAAACTCATGCATGAAGATAATGAGCACCCTACCAACATGGCATAAAAGGGATCTCAACGCAAACATACATGGCGACACATGAGTAGCCCATCAACATAACGAAAAAGGGATCTCAAACAAAACATGACGAATCATGACAACACGTACATCCCACAGATGATTCCACGTCACAACAAGTAGGAATCATGAAACAAGAAAGAAACAAGATCCCACATCAAACATGAAACAGAGATCTGTGCAGCACAATGCATAGCAAAAAGAAGTACATGAACACACTGCATATCCCTCACATCCAGGGCCATCTAAAGAAAAAGATGTCAAATTGCTAAAGATGGACGTACCATCAATCTAGCGGCATTGAATCTCATGGAATGACTGCTTGCACATGACTACTAACATTTGCACTCCACTTTGAATAGTGGCCAAAAAGTGCAATGAGCAAATGGGAAATCTGAATGCACCATCATATTTGTGGCTTTGACTAGTGCAAAATCAACAGTCAAATTTCTGAATTTTGAGAAAGTGGAAATCTGGGGCTTAAGGAATATTTTAGATTCCCCCTAGATTCCTCAAATATTCCCTCCTCCGAGTCCTCTACAAATCTGTTGCCTAGATCAAAATTCTTACTGCACCATCGGGTTCATGTCACTGAGAGGTGTAGGATTGGCATAAATTTTTTCCAATTTGAACACTACAAAAATTTCACCCTCTTGAGAATTTCGCCCAATCATGGTTCTGCCTATGTTTTTCTCAGGTTCATGGTTCCACCTTGCATTAAAAATTAATTAAAAATTCCACGATCCATGTTCGCACTCTTGGCTCCTCCATGCTTTCCTGATGCACTGACAAAAATAAGTTTATTTATAAATTTTCGAGCGGAGTTTACAAAAAGGCCCCACTGGCCCATTGGTAAAAGAGGTAATTAGTTAAGGGGAGGTCGGGGGATCAAAACTCGCCTCCCAAAAATCTGCATGTATTTATTTTTGTGGGGGTGGGTCAAGTCTGCATTAGGTGGCCCGTACCTTAAATCTCACAATATATTTATTATCCATAAAGGTTGGCCCATTTATGTTTGGTTGCATTAAAGTTTGTTGGTTGAGTGTATTAATAATAGCACGGAGGTTTGAGTTTTGTGGCGCGTTTGTATTAAATGGCATGGGGTTTGTGAGGGTGCCTGGGAGGCGGGCTAGCCACACCGGCTGAGTGGGTTCAAGCCTCGCCAGCCTCGTTTCATTACATGGCAACGATGGTTAAGGCATGTGCCGGGTCCACCGAAGGTGGCCCACCCCGCCATATATAAGATGTTATGGTTTCGATGGTTGGATAGTCTAGTGGGGTCATGGCTGCCAACCCATTAATATTGACTTTGTTTATGTTGTTTGGGGTCGGTGGGGGTCATGGCCTGCCACTCAAATTAATATTTTATTTTTAATTTTATAATATCAAATATTTTTTCAAATTTGTCTAATATAAGGGATATTAGACAAATTAATGATCCAACAAATTCTCCCACTTTCGGGACCTAGGTTTCATGCCCCAAGGTCGATCAAATTGTAGGAAACTTAAACCTGGCCCACAGTCCAACTTTGACCAAAACTTTGACTGCCTTGTTCTCCCTCATACGAGCTCAGATTGACAAACCGTTTGCACCAATGCTATCAGGACCAAAAGACCTACACTCTGGTCCTGGTTCGAAAACATTCTATTCACTTTGATTTTCAAGCTTTTATAAGCCCTCTCCGTCCTATGTGTGTATTTGGAGCCGCCTGGATCAATCCTCCCCACTGATGAGATTTTGGTCCTCCAAAAGTATGAAAAATAATCTGCAACTTCTTTGTACCTTGTCTGCATCATAAGCGTCCTGAAAGGTCTCGCTTCAATCTCCTTCACCTTTGTTCTTCAGAGCCTTAAGCGATGAGCCGACACCTGCAACCTATAGTACATTGTTTTGCAAATTACATGCTTGACTTTCATGACCAGCTAATGACCCAAGCATCCCATACTTTCCACGAGTTTATAATACATACTCGGTGGTCAAGTTTACATCGAAATGGAAACAATCCCCCAGCTACAAAAACAAGGCCAACATATCATTGTTGCTCCAGCAAGTGATGGAAAACACATCATCATTGCAACACATGATTTACAAAAATAAGGCCAAACAATATTCTACTTTGACAAGTGATGGAAACACAACATCACTTTCAGAGTGTAAAATGCAGCACATAATAAGACCAGACATCATTATTGCTGAACAAGTGATGGAAAACACATCATCACTTTTACATCTTAAAATGCAACAAATGATTTACAAAAGCATGACCATGATAAGATAACATATCTAGAAACCATTTTTCACTTATCATTGTGAATGTCGCCTCCTTGTGGTGGTTTTGCTTGTCGAAAAATTGTTTCATTTGGTTCATGCACCGACACTTTGTCTTTAAGGCGCTGCTCTAGATGAAGCCTCCAACAAGTGGCTCTCTAATGGCCACTTCTTTCGCAATGACTACAATAGGTATTCTTCCTACAAATCTTCTTAACATCTTTCTTTACCTGTTGTTGAGAGGGTCTTTCACGCCTCCTCCTTTTGTGTGCTGTTATTCTTTTCCAACACTTAGAAAATGTATGGTTACGTAATCAACAAAAGGTACATGTTTTTTGATGCCATGTTTTACGTTCATCTTTAACAACGTGATTATAATCGAAATGAACATTCAAAAATTGAAACTGGTTATACCTTTCCTTGCCATCTCTGGTGTAAGTATGGTGATGAGAGCTTGCCTCAGCTCTTTCCCTACGATGGCCACTGCCATGGGATTATGGGGATGTGTTCCCATCATTCTCTTTCCTTGATGATTTTGACAATGACTCGGAAGCATATGACACCTTCGAGCATTCTCCCTCGGTGTATCTCAAGCCTGCAAATTGAGGTCTCTACACAACCTCCAATGGTTGAGCTATGTCTTGGTTACTAACACAAAGTTCTTTTTCCTCCTCGTGCCTCGTCTTGGTAAGGAGACTCATGTTTGTCAATGTAATTGGGATCTCCAAATCTTCAATAGAAATCATACTATGTGAAGATGAAACCGAAAGGAAATCAACATCTTTTACCTCCTCTGTCGATTTGGAAAGAACTAATGAGGGCTTCTCATCATCTGTTGTTGGTGGTTCGTTATCTGTCTCAACGCATTCCCCAATTTCCTTTCTAACATACGCAAGTCCTGTCTGATGGGGTAATTCTTCTACTTTGATGGGATTGACAATGCCTTGGCCATTAATTCCCAAGCCTTTTGCTTCATACCCCATTTTCTTCAACAATTTGGAGCCAATTCTTGTGGTATGATTTTCAAAAATAGCAAAATCATCATCAAGACACATACATGAATTCAGAGAACTACTTTTTACGTCACATGGGTCACGCTACAGCTTTTCCAAGGCCTTGTCCTTTGCTTGCAGTTATTGTAGCAAACTATGTTTTTCCTCTTTCTCTTCATGTATAAGCATCTTCAATTCGGCATTCTCCATTTGAAGGTTATGTTTGTTGTGCTTCAGTTCTTCCAGGGCCTCTTCCGTGGCTCACAACTGAAGGTACAATTGCTCCTTTTCCTCCATCTCTTTTTGTAGAGTTTCATACATTATTTCCACCCTTTTGGAAATTTTGAGCATGGTCTCGTACATTGCTTTTTCATCCTCTATCGTTGCACATTCCATTGTTCCTGCTTGCAATTCACATCCACGCAAAGACCACTCTGATACCACTTGATCCAGGTCTGGGTGTGACGAAGGACCCTTCCAAGACCTTTTAATTTTGTGATGTGTTAGATTGCATTTTTAAAAGAACATAAATGAATACATCTGCATGTTGTAAAGAAAAGGAACATGACATTCATCAACACATGAAAACATAAGTCGTTGATAACGGAGTTCGTCCAGGAGGGACTACGTCTCTAGGCCCCGGTGTCAAGATGGTGTAGGATGCTGCATTAAGTGTTGTCAATAGTGATGATGTACATAAGAGGTGATGTCGCTATCATACAAGGAAAGTTCCCTCGCACAAGAGTGGCTCCAAGAGATGTTTCGCTCCAAGAACTCTAAGTCAAAAAAGGACTCTTATAAGTATGACACAAACTCATGCATGAAGAAAATGAGCATCCTGCCAACATGGCATAAAAGGGATCTCAATGCAAACATACATGGCAACACATGAGTATCCCATCAACATAATGACAAAGGGATCTCAAACAAAACATGACAAATCATGATAACAAGTACATCCCACAAATGATTCGGCGCCACAGAAAGCAGGAATCATGAAACAAGTAAGAAAAAAGATCCCACATCAAACATCAAACAGGGATCTGTGTACCACAAGGCATAGCAAAAAGAATTACACGAACACATTACATATACCTCACATCCAAGGCCATCTGAAGAAAACAATGTCAAATTGCTAAAGTTGGCCATACCATCAATCTTGCAGCGTTGAATCTCATGGAATGACTGCTCACACATGAATGTTGACATTTGCACTCCACTTTGAACAGTGGCCGAAAAATGAAATGAGAAAATGGAAAATCTGAATGGACCATCAAATTTGTGGCGTCGAATAGTGCAAAATCAATTGCCAAATTTCTGAATTTTGAGAAAGTGGAAATCTGGGGCTTAAGGAATCTTTTAGATTCCCCCTAGATTCCTCAAAGATTCCCTCCTCCAGGTCCTCTACAAATCTGATGCTTAGATCGAATTTTGACTGTGCCATTGGGTTTATGTCACCGAGAGGTGTAGGATTAACATAAAGTTTTTCCAATTTGGACACTACGAAAATTTCACCCTCATTAGAATTTCGCCCAATCACGGTTCTGCCTGTGTTTTTCTTAGGTTCATAGTTCCACCATGCATTAAAAATTAATTAAAAATTCCTCGATCCACGTGCATGCTCTTGGCTCCTCCATGCTTGGCTGTTGCACTGACAAAAATGAGTTTATTTATAAATTTTCGAGCAGAGTTTACAAAAAGGCCCCACTGGCCCATTGGTAAAATAGGTAATTAGTTAAGGGAGAGGTCGGGGGATCAAATATCGCCTCCAAAAATCCACATGTATTTCTTTTTGTGGGGGTGGTTCGGGTCCACATTGGGTGGCCCGCCCCTTAACTCCCGCAACATATGTATTATCCATAAAGGTTGGCGTGTTTATGTTTGGTTGCATTAAAGTTTGTTGGTTGGGTGTATTAATAATAGAGCGGAGGTTTGAGTTTTGTGGTGTGTTTGTATTAAATGGCATGGGGTGTGAAGGTGCCCGGGAGGTGGGCTGGCCACACCGGCCAAGCGGGTTCAAGCCCCGCCACCCTCATTTCATTACATGGCAACGATGGTTGAGGCGTGGGCTAGGTCCACCAGAGGTGGCCCTCCCCGCCATATATAATATGTTATGTTTTCGGTGGTTGGAGGGTCTGGCCGGGTCATGGCCGTCGGCCCATTAATATTAACTTTGTTTATGTGGTTTGGGGCCAGCGGGGGTCACAGCTTGTCTTTCCAATTTTTAAATAATTTTTGTTATGAGTTGGTTCAATGGGGGTGGCGGGGGTCATGGTCCGCCACTCAAACTAATATTTTATTTTTATTTTTATAATATCAAATATTTTTTTGAATATGTCTAATAAAAAGGGATATTAGACAAATTAACAATCCAACAAATTCGCCCACTTTCGGGACCTAGGTTTCATGCCCCTAGGTCGGTCAAATTGTAGGACACTTAAACCTGGCCCACAATCCAACTTTGACCAAAAATTTTATTGCCTCGTTCTCCCTCATACGAGCTCGGATTGACGAACCATTCACATCGCTGTTATCAGGACAACAAGATCGATGCTCTGGTCCTGGTTCGAAAGTGTTCTGATCACTTTGGTTTTCAAGCTTCTATAAGCCCTCTTTTTCTTATGTGTGTCTCTGGAGCGACCTAGATCAATCCTCGCCACTGAGGAGCTTTTGGTCCTCTAAAAGTATGAAAAATAATCTGCAACTTCTTTGTACCTTGTCTGCATGAGAAGCGTCCTGAAAGGTCTCGCTTCCATCTCCTTCACCTTTGTTCTTCAAAGCCTTAAGTGATGAGTCGATAGCTGCAACCTCTGCAAGCTGTAGTACATTCTTTTGCAAATTACATGCTTGAATTTCATGACTAGCTAATGACCCAAGCATCCCACACTTGCCACGAGTTTATAACACATACTCGGTGGTCAAGTTTACATCGAAATGGAAACAATCCCCCAACTATGAAAACAAGGCCAACATATCATTGTTGCTCCAACAAGTGATGGAAAACACATCATCACTGCAACACATGATTTTCAAAAATAAGGCCAAACAATATTCTGCTTTGACAAGTGATGGAAACACAACATCACTTTCAGAGTGTAAAATGCAACACATAATAAGACCAAACATCATTGTTGCTGAACAAGTGATGGAAAACACATCATCAATTTTACATCTTAAAATGCAACAAATGATTTACAAAAGCACGACCATGATAAGATAAAATATCTAGAAACCATTTTTCACTTATCATTATGAATGGGTCACCTCCTTGTGGTGGTTTTGTTTGTCGAACAATCGTTTCATCTGGTTCACGCATCGATACTTTGTCTTTAAGGCACTGCTCTGGATGGAGCCTCCAACAAGTGGCTCTCTGATGGCCACTTCTATCGCAATGACTGCAATAGTTCTTCTTCCTTTAGATCTTCTTAACATGTTTATTTACCTGTTGTTGATAGGGTCTTTCATGCCTCCTTGTTTTTTCTGCTGCTATTCTTTTCCAACACTTAGAAAATGTATGGTTATGTTATCCACAAAAGGTACATGTTTTTCAATGCCATGTTTTACATTCATCTTTAACAACATGATTATAATTGAAACAAACATTCAAAAATCAAAACTAGTTATAGCTTTCCTTGCCATCTCTGGTGTAAGTATGGCGATGAGAGCTTGCCTCATCTCTTTCCCTGCGATAGTCACTGCCATGGGATGATGGGGATGTCTTCCCATCATTCTCTTTCCTCGACGATTTTAACGATGTCTCGAAAGCATATGACACCTTCCAGCATTCTCCCTCAGTGTATCTCAAGCCTGCAAATTGAGGTCTCTGCACAACCTCCAATGGTTGAGCTATGTCTTGGTTATTAACACCAAGTTCTTTTTCCTCATTGCGCCTCATCCTGGTAAGGAGACTCATGTTTGTCCCTATAATTGGGATCTCCAAATCTCCAATAGAAATCATACTATGTGAAGATGAAACCAAAAGGAAATCAACGTCTTTTACCTCCTCTGTCGATTTGGAAAGAACTGAGGAGGGCTTCTCAACATCTGTTGTTGGTGGTTCCCTAGCTATCTCAAC
This sequence comes from Pinus taeda, assembly GCA_000404065.3. Lineage (NCBI taxonomy): Eukaryota > Viridiplantae > Streptophyta > Pinopsida > Pinales > Pinaceae > Pinus > Pinus taeda. Next base: position 13,040 of record APFE030439262.1, read on the forward strand.
GCATTCCCCAATTTCCTTTCTAACATACCCAAGACCTGTCTAATGGGGTAATTCTTCTACTTTGATGGGATTGACAATGCCTTGGCCATTAATGCCCAAGCCTTTTCCTTCATACCCCATTTTATTCAACAATTTGGAGCCAATTCCTATGGTATGATTTTCAAAAACAACAAAATCATCATCATGACACATACATGAATTTAGAGAACTACTTTTTACCTCACATGGGTCATGATGCAGCTTTTCCAAGGCCTCGTTCTTTGCTTGCAGCTGTCGTAGCAAACTATGTTTTTCCTCTTTCTCTTCATGTAGAATCATCTTCAATTCAACGTTCTCTATTTGAAGATTATGTTTGTTGTGCTTCAGTTCTTCGAGGGCCTCTTCTGTGGCTTGCAACTGAAGATGCAATCGCTCCTTTTCCTCTGTCTCTTTCTGTAGAGTTTCATACATTATTTCCACCCTTTTGTAAATTTTGAGCATGGTCTCGTACATTGCTTTTTCATCCTCTGTCTCTGCACGTTCCATTGTTCCCGCTTGCAATTCACATCCACGCAAAGACCACTCTGATACCACTTGATCTAGGTCTGGGTGTGACAAAAGACCCTTCCAAGACCTTTTACTTTCGTGATGTGTTAGAGTGCATTTTTAAAAGAACATAAATGAATACATCTGCATGTTGTAAAGAGGAGGAACATGACAATCATCAACACATGAAAACATAAGTCATTGATAATGGAGTTCGTCCAGGAGGGACTACGTCTCCGGGCCCCGGTGTCAAGATGGTGTAGGCCGCTGCATTAAGTGTTGTCAATAGCGATGATGTACATAAGAGGTGATGTTGCTATCATACAAGGAACATGCCCCCATGTAGGAGTGGCTCCAAGAGATGTTTTACTACAGGAAATCTCAGTCAAAAAAGGACTCCTATCAGTATGGCACAAACTCATGCATGAAGATAATGAGCATCCCACCAACATGGCATAAAAGGGATATTAATGCAAACATACATGGCGACACATGAGTATCCCATCAACATAATGACAAAGGGATATCAAATAAAACATGATGAATCATGACAACAAGTACATCCCATAGATGATTCCGCGTCACAACAAGCAGGAATCATGAAATAAGTAAGAAACAAGATCCCACATCAAACATCAAATAGTGATCTGTGCAACACAATGCATAGAAAAAAGAAGTACACGAACACACTGCATATACCTCACATCTAGGGCCATTTGAAGAAAAATATGTCAAATTGTTGAAGTTGGTCGTACCATCAATCTCGCGGCTCGTATCTCATGGAATGACGGTTCGCACATGAATGCTGACATCTGCACTCCACTTTGAACAGTGGCCGAAAAATGAAATGAGCAAATGGAGAATTGGAATGCACCATCAGATTTTTGGAATCGAATAGTGCAAAATCTACTGTAAATTTCTGAATTCTGAGAAAGTGGAAATCTGGGGCTTAAGGAATCTTTTAGATTCCCCCTAGATTCCTCAAAGATTCCCTCCTCTGGGTCTTCTGCAAATCTGCTTCTCAGATCGAAATTTTGACTGCTCCATCGGGTTCATGTCACCGAGAGATGTAGGATCAACATAAAGTTTGTCCAATTTGGACACTACAAAAAGTTTACCCTCCTACGAATTTCGCACAATCATGGTTCCACCTGTGTTTTTCTCAGGTTCATGGTTCCACCCTGCATTAAAAATTAATTAAAAATTCCTCGATCCACATGCGTGCTCTTGGCTTCTCCTTGCTTGCCCGATGCGCTGACAAAAATGAGTTTATTTATAAATTTTCGGGCGGAGTTTACAAAAAGGCCCTACTGGCCCATTAGTAAAACAGGTAATTAGTTAAGGGGAGGTAGGGGGATCAAATCACGCCTCCCAAAAATCCACGTGTATTTCTTTTTGTTGGGGGGGGGGGGGTTGTCGGGTCCACGTTGGGCGGCTCGCCCCTTAACTCCTGCAGCATATGTATTGTCCATAAAGGTTGGTGCGTTTCTGTTTGGTTGCATTAAAGTTTGTTGGTTGGGCATATTAATAATAATGTGGAGGTTTGATTTTTGTGGTGTGTTTGTATTAAGTGGCATGGGGTTTGTGAGGGTTCCTAGGAGGCGGGCCAGCCACACCGGCTGAGTAGGTTCAAGCCCCGCCACCCTCATTTCATTACATGGCAACGATGGTTGAGGTGTGGGTCGGGTCCACTGGAGGTGGCCTGCCCCGCCATATATAATATGTTATGGTTTCGGTGGTTGGAGGGTCCATTGAGGTCATGGCTGCCGGCCCATTAATATTGACTTTTATGTGGTTTTGGGCCGGCAGGGGTCACGACCTATCAGCCCAATTTTTAAATAATTTTTGTTATTTGTTGGTTCGATGGGGGTGGTGGGGGTCATGGCTCACCATATATATATATCTATATATATATATATATATATATATATATATATATATATTATATATATATATAATTATATATTATATATATATATATATATATATATATATATAATATTTTTTCGAATTTGTCTAATATAAGGGATATTAGACAAATTAACGATGCAACAAATTCGCTCGCTTTCGAGACCTAGGTTTCATGCCCAGGGTCAATCAAATTGTAGGACACTTAAACCTGGCCCATCAAATTGTAGGACACTTAAACTTGGCCCATAGTCCAACTTTGACCAAAACTTTGACTGCCTCGTTCTCCCTCATACAATCTTGGATTGACGAACCATTCACACCTCTGTAATCAGGATGACAAGATCTACACTCTAGTCCTAGTTTGAAAGTGTTCTAATCACTTTGATTTTCGATCTTCTATAAGCCCTCTTTGTCCTGTGTGTGTCTCTGGTGCCACCTGGATCATACTTTCATAACCACTCTCTATGGGGAGTGAAGTGAAAGGATGCACTTGAGTCAATCAACCATGCCTCATGATCTACATGTGTACTTGAAGAAGAAGCCAAGTTCACATCCCCACCTTCATCTGAGGTGGTTTTCTCCTCTGCAGAAGGAGCATCATCAGATCCCTTTCCTTTCTCATGAGCTTTAGATTTATAGTCCATTTTGAAGTGCCATTCCTCTCCACATTTCAAGCACACCTTTACAGGTTTTCTTGGAGATTTAGATCTCCCTCTAGATTTAGATCTCCCTCTAGATTTAGATCTCCTACTCGAGGACTTATTTTTGTTTCTGTTCTGGGACCGTACTCATACAAAAAAGGCATCACCATTCTGGTCCTCCATATTTTTCGTCTCATCTCCTCCGACAGCAAGGATGAGACTATTTCATCAAACTGCAAGGCATTTGCATTGCTACGTATTGCAACAACTAGACTATCCCACGAATGTGGTAGAGAACACATCAAACTGATGCACTTATCTTCGTCTAAAATTTTAATATCAATAGATAATAACTGGCTTACAATAGTATTAAATGTGTTCAAATGCTCTGTCACCGAGTCTCCATCTTTCATCCTTAGGTTATGTAGCTTTTCACATAGGAACAATTTATTCACTAGAGAATTAGATTGGTACAAAATCCCTAACTTGTCCCACAAAGCCTTTGCCGAAGCATTCCTCCACCTTGCAAATTCATCTTGAATTTTCCACGACCAATGATTATAGACTTGCTATCATCCCCTAATAAGACATCATCACCATCATATTTCTCATACTTTGATATAGGTCCGGGTGTGACAAAGGACCCTTCCAAGACCTTTTACTTCCGTGTTGTGTTAGATTGTCTTTTTAAAAGAACATAAATGAATACATATGCATGATGTAAAGAAGAGGAACATGACATTCATCAACACATGAAAACACAAGCCATTGATAATGGAGTTCATCCAAGAGGGACTATGTCTCCGAGCGCTGGTGTCAAGATGGTGTAGGCCGC
>APFE030439263.1:18786-29009 GCA_000404065.3 Pinus taeda
AACTAGGTAGGCTAGTCATGGAAAGAATATAACACAACCCAACATTCTCCCACTTGTTGTTTTCTTTCCATAGGAAAGCTTAGTCATTTATCCAACCCTACAACGCCCATTATTTCTCTACAGTAAGAGAACTTCTTAAAGCTCACATATTTTCTCAATGCATTAGTATTATTTAAAGTATCCACCTTTACCAACAACACTTGTTTGTCTTCTATCATATCCCTCACAAAATGATACTGAAGATCAATGTGCTTTGTCTTTGAATGATAAGCATGGTTCTTTGCCAAGAAAATTGTACTTTGGCTGTCACAATCTACCCTTATAGCTCCCTGTACTAACCCCATACTTGAACACAATCTCTGCAACCAAATTGCTTCCTTGCTTGCATGAGTGGATGATATGTTTCTACCTCTGTAGTTGATAGTGCCACTACAGATTGTTTCTTACTCATCCAACTGACTGCATTTCCAAATAGGTTAAACCCATACCCACTTGTAGATCTTCTCTGATCTAGATCTCCAACCCAATCTGCATCAACAAAGCCATGAATATTCAACACTATGTCCAATCTTGGTCTTCCTTGGTAGCACAAACCATAATCACTAGTGTCACGCAGATACCTAAAAACTCGCTTCATTATTGTCCAGTGTGATGCAAGAGCATCCAGACTTAGCCAACAATGTGATTGTATGTTCACATGTTGTGGCTAACATGAAGTGAATTTCATGACCTGGGTGGTCAAATCAATTCTGAGTAGAGAGGGTTGGATCTCTCGAATTTATCTTTACTTCAATTATTATAATAATTAGATCACAGTGTTATTTTTAGAATAGGCGATAAGTTGTTAGAATAGGTGTGTATCAAAGCTTGAGAATAGGGATTTAATTGTTGAACTGATAAGAATAGAGATTGAATTGTCAATACAGTTAGGATAGGATTTGATCCATAAAAGAGGAAAAAATGTAATGATAGAAGAGAGAAAAGGAGCAGTAGGGAGAGAGATAGGACTTAAGAGTAAAAGAAACAGAAGTCAAACAAATCGATGTAATTGAGTCGAGAGGGCCAAGACTCTGTAATTCCTATTTGACTGAATAATTGATTCAAGTGTGGTATTACGCATTATTATGGTGCGTAAGTTCCTTCATATCTATGTATTAGTGTTTAGACCCTAACAGGGTATTATTCTTTCATTTATGAATTTTGTTGATAATTGTAGTTAATTAGCATTAAGGTTTTTATTTCAAGATTAAGCACTAAACCCTTTCCCCTTATAAAAGCATTTCATTCAAAGTTTTGTATCAAGAACATGGCAATATTCGAAACAGGAAATGGTATATGGCGTGGAAAATAAATGGTAAGTGGTATTTTTCTAAATCACATGATTAACCCAAGGTGTTGACACATAGCACGGAGAAGCCACTTATCTCGCACGCTCTCGATCAGATATCGATCGTGCTAGAAACCGCGTGATATCTGTTGGATTTGGGTAAGCAAGATCAAGGGTGGGGATTAAAGATCTCGGGTACTAAAAGAGGAAGTCAACGTGTGACCTGCGGAGATTGGTGGGTAAGCGGGAACTTAAGTAAGAAATCCACATGCATAATCTGATTAAAGGCCAATACATTTTATTTCAAGTCAAATACTATTTTAGTTGTGGTTTTCCACATCATTTGTCCACAATCTGTGTCATTTGGTATCAGAGCCAAGGATTAAGTTCTGCTACAACAAACATATCACCTAGGAGAGGAGTTGGCATGGGTCGGGGAAGACTTGTAGCCAATGCAGTTTTAATAGAAGAGATTCGAAACTTGCATACAAGGATGGATATAATGGAGACTACTCAAAGGAGAGCACCTGATGAAGGAGATGTCAATGCTGCAGAGGAATCTTCTGAGGAAGAAGAAGAGGATGAGGGTGAAGATACCAAAGTTCTAAAAATATTGGCCAAAGCAAGTGGAATACCAAAGGTGGATATACCTTTGTATGATGGGAACCTCAATGTAGAAGAGCTAATGGACTAGATCAGTTCATTAGACAAGTATTTTGACTATAAGGAGGTTGATGATAAAAAGAAGGTGAAGTTCGCAGTTACCAGATTGAAGGGTCATGCAGTTATCTGGTGGGATGAACTACAAACATACAGAGAGAGAAAGGGGAAGCCCAAGATCAAACAATGGGACAAAATGGTGAGTAGATTGAAGGGTAAATTATGCCAAAATATTATCAGCCAAATCTTTTCAGACAGTTACAAAATTTGAGGCAAAAAGGAATGATTGTCACAGTATATACGGAATAGTTTTATAAGATGAGCATTAGAGCAGGACATGCAGAGGATGATGTAGAAAAGGTAGCCATATACATCAATGGCTTGAGATATGACATACAGGATGAAATCAATTTGTTGAGTCTGAAGGCAATTGAAAATTCCTATCAAGCAACTTTGAAGGCGGAGGAAAAGATGTTAAGAAAGCAGAATCAGAGGAATAGAGGAAAGAGTCCAGCAAGAGGTAGAGGAACTACCAGATCAACGTTCCAACACCCTCAGGGTGAAGCGGGAAGTTCAAGTAGTAGATCGCCACAGAAAGGAGACTTTGGGAGAGGGAAATTTTCACCCAGAGGAAGAGGTCGAGGAAGAGAAATTCGTTGTTACACATGTGGGGAATGGGGACATGGATCATGGGACTCTCCTCATAATAAAGCAACAAATCAGCGGAATGTGAATGTGGCTGAGGCAAAGGAAGAAAATCCTCAAATTGCAAGGAAGAATCACCTGAAATAGGAGAATCCTTGTTATTGAAAAGGGTATTACTTAAAGTAGAAAAAGAGACAGGAGAACCAGCTCAGAGGAAGAATCTATTTAGGACTCCATGCAAGTCCAAAGGAAAATGTTGTAAAGTGATAATTGATAGTGGAAGTATTGATAACCTTGTTCCTACAGAAATGGTGGGCAAGATAGGATTAGTGAAAACAGTACATCCTACTCCTTACAAAGTATCATGGATACAAAAAGGACATCAGCTTATTGTGACAGAACAATGCAAGATAGAGATCCAGATTGGTACTTATAAGGATGTGATATTATGTGATGTAATGTCAATGGATATATGTCATATATTGCTGGGAAAACCTTGGCAGTTTGATTGGAAAGCTATACATGATGGGAGAAGAAACACTTACACTCTAGAGAAGGATGGGTGCCATTGAAGGATAAAATAGGCAAAGAAGCACTTGGAAACAGTGTTATGCTGATAAGTGGGAAAGAATTGCTGCAAGAAGTCAAAAAAGATGAAAAGATACATTTTGTTGTCATAAGGAGACATAAGGTAATTTTGACTTCCACAAACTTAGATGATTTATCTGAATAAATCAAAACTCTGTTGAATGATTTCGCTGATATTATTGTGGATGAGTTTCCAAATGCATTACCACCAATTAGGAGTATTAGTCATCACATTGATCTAATACCTAGAGCAATTTTACCAAATAAAGCAGCGCACAGGTTAACTCCTCAAGAAAATGCAGAAGTTGGGAGACAAGTGCAAGAATTGATGGATAAGGGATTAATCAGAGAAACCCTTAGTCCATGTGTTGTACCAACAGTACTCAGTCTAAAGAAAGGTGGTGAATGGCGCATGTGTATTGATTCCAGAGCCATAAACGAAATTACTATCAGGAATAGATTTCATTTACCACGCATGGATGATTTGATGGATTGTTTAAGTGGGTCAAAATATTTTACTAAAATAGACTTGAAGAGTGGATACCATCAAATAAGGATTAGAGAAGGAGATGAATGGAAGACTACATTTAAAACAAACAGTGGGTTGCATGAGTGGTTAGTGATGCCTTTTGGACTCACAAATGCACCAAGAACATTCATGATATTGATGAATGAAGTCTTGAAGGAATATGCAGACAAGTTTTTCATTGTTTACCTTGATGATATTCTAGTTTTTAGTTGAAGAAAAGAGGAACATCTAGAGAATATTAAGTTGGTTCTAAGAACTTTACATAAGGAGAAACTGCTAATAAAATCTGAAGAAATGCAATTTTATGAAAGAAGATCTAATCTATTTGGGGTTTGTAGTATCTGAAGAAGGTCTAAAAATGGATCTAGAGAAAGTCCAAGCAATTTGGAACTAGCTAACTCCAAGAAACATATTTGAGGTAAGAATCTTCCATGGTCTTGCAAGTTTCTATAGAAAATTTGCCATAAGTTTTAGTCAAATTTGTGCACCAATTATTGAAACAGTCAAAGAAACTAATTAGCCATTCAAGTGGACAAAAGAAGCAAACCAAAATTTTAAGTTGTTGAAGAAGAAAATTACAGAAAAACCAATTTTAGCTTTGACTAATTTTGGAAAAGTTTTTCAAGTTGAGATTGATGCTAGTGGAGTGGCAATTAGAGCAGCCTTAAGTCAGGAATAGAGACCAATAGCATACTTTAGTGAGAAACTAAATGAAGCTAGGAAGAAATATTCCTCCTATGACAAAGAATTTTATGTTATTATGCAAGCTTTAAAAAAATGGAGACATTATTTGCTACCAAAGGAGTTTGTATTGTATTCTGATAATCATGCATTACAGTTCATAAATAAGCAGCCAAAATTGAACTAGAAGCACGCCAAGTGGGTAGAGTTTTTTCAGGGTTTTACTGTTGTGATTAAACACACAAGTGGTAAGTTGAACAAAGTTGTTGATGCTTTGAGCACAGTAAATTTCATTGTGCGAGAATTGAAGGTTGGGATTGTAGGATTTGAAGAAATGGTTGATATGTATAAAGATGATGTAGAATTCAAAGATATTTATGCACTCGTACAAAATCCAATCATTCATAACAGAATCTAGTGGTTGGATTATCTTATCCAAGGAGGTTTACTATTTAAAAGTAATAAACTACGTATTCCCAAATGTTCTATGAGGGAAAACATAATCAAGGAGAAACACTGTGGAGGGTTATCTGGACACTTTGGACAAGACAAAACCTTTTCTCAAGTAAATGATTTTTACTACTGGCCAAAGATGCAAACTGATGTTAAGAGATTTGTTGAGAAGTGCAAGATTTGTAGCATACTAAGGGGAGAAGCCAAAATATAGGATTGCACCAGCCATTACCAATACGAAACCGACCATGGGATGCAGTTAGTATGGATTTTGTTTTGGGATTACCTAAAAATCAAAGAGGAAATGATTCCATTTATGTTGTGGTAGATAGATTTTCTAAAATGGCACATTTCATTGCATGTAAAAAGACTGGTGATGCAACACATATTGCTAATCTATTTTTTTCAGAAGTTGTAAGTTTACATGGATTGCCTATAAGCATTGTGTCTGATAGGGATACAAATTTTGTTGGGCATTTCTGGAGAACTGTTTGGAAGAAACTAGGTGCCAACCTTAGTTTCAGTTCAGCATATCATCCTCAAAAAGATGGCCAAACCAAGGTAGTAAACATAAGTCTGGGAAACATATTGAGGAGTTTAGTATATAAAAATCCTAAGTAGTGGGATTTAGCACTTGCTCAGGCTGATTTTTCTTATAATGATACTCCAAACCAAAGTATTGGGATGATTCCATTCCAGATTGTTTTTGGGATGAATCCCAGAGGGGTGTATGAGCTCAGAAATTTGGGCAAACAGGAGACAAGAAGTGAAAAGGCTAAAGAGTTTGCAGAGAATATGCACAGACTACAGGAAGATGTCAAAGACAGATTGCAGGAAAGTAGTTGAAAATACAAACACAGAGCTTATATGAAGAGGAGAGAAAAATAATTCTAAGTGGGTGATCTAGTGATGGTGTACTTGAAGAAAGAAAGATTTCCCCTTGGGACTTACAAAAAACTAAAGATGAAAAGATAGGGCCATGTGGAGTTGTGAGAAAGTTTTCAACTAATGCTTATGAAATTGAATTGCCAAAATAGGTTGGAATATCACCTATCTTCAATGTTGCAAACTTGTATCCATATAAAGAGATAGAGACAAAACTACAAGGTGAACCTGCACAAGATGAAGTTCTGACTTTAAATTGGGAAGAACAAATGCCAAAGACAGTTAAGAAATAGGTGGAAGATATTCTGGAGAAAAAAGTATCCAAAAGAACTAGAGGATAGGTTTATTTTCAGTATCTAGTCAAATGGAAGGGACAACCAATGGAGGATGTCAGTTGGTTGACAACAATAGAATTACAGAACTATGGAATAAACCCTGAAAGTTTGATGAATGATTCTTTTCTTCCCCAGGAATCTGATGTAGGAGCATCTGAACTTAGCCAGCAATGTGATTGTATGTTCACATATTATGGCTAACATGAAGTGAATTTCATTGACCTGAGTGGTCTAATCAATTCTTAGTAGAGAGGGTTGGATCTCACAAATTTATTTACTTCAATTATTATAATAATTAGATCAGTGTATTATTTTTAGAATAGGCAATAAGTTGTTAGAACATGTGTGTATCAAAGCTTGAGAATAGGGATTTAATTATTGAACTGATAAGAATAGAGATTGAATTGTTAATGCAGTTAGGATAGGATTTTATCCATAAAAGAGGAAACAATGTAATGATAGAAGAGAGAAAAGGAGCGAGAGGGACAGAGATACGACTTGAGAGTAAAAGAAATAGAAGTCAGAAAAATCGATGTAATCGAGCCGAGAGGACCAAGACTCTGTAATTCCTATTTGACTTAATCAAGTGTGGTGTTACACATTATTCTGGTGCGGAAGTTCCTTCGTATCTGCATATTCATGTTTAGACCCTAACAGGGTATTATTCTTTCATTTATGCATTTTATTGATAGTTGCAGGTAATTAGCATTAAGGGTTTTATTTCAAGATTAAGCACTAAACCCTTTTCCCTTATAAAAGTATTTCCCTTATAAAATGTAATGATATAAGAGAGAAAAGGAGCGAAAGGGAGAGAGATACGACTTGAGAGTAAAAGAAATAGAAGTCAGACAAATCGATGTAATCGAGCCGAGAGGACCAAGACTCTATAATTCCTATTTGACTTAATCAAGTGTGGTGTTACACATTATTCTGGTGCGGAAGTTCCTTCGTATCTGCATATTCATGTTTAGACCATAACAGGGTATTATTCTTTCATTTATGCATTTTATTGATAGTTGCAGTTAATTAGCATTAAGGGTTTTATTTCAAGATTAAGCACTAAACCCTTTTCCCTTATAAAAGTATTTCATTCAATGTTCTGTATCGGGAATGTGGCAGTATTCGAAACAGGAAATGGTATATCGCGTGGAAAATAAATGTTAAGTGGTATTTTTCTAAATCATGTGATTAACCCAAGGTGTTGACACGTAGCACGGAGAAACCACTTATCTCGCGCACTCTCGATCTGATATTGATCGTGCTAGAAACCAAGCGATATCGTGCAATATCTATTGGATTTGGGTAAGTAAGATCAAGGGTGGAGATTAAATATTGCAGGGAGTAAAAGAGGAAGTCAACTTGTGACCGGCGGAGATTGGTGTGTAAGCGGGACCCTCAGTAAGAAATTCACATGCCTAATTTGATTAAAGGCCAATGAATTTTATTTCAAGTCAAATACTATTTTAGTTGTGGGTTGCCACATCATTTGTCCACAGTCTATGTCACAGTGCTCCTTCCCTGGTTTTGACCTAAACCTGCTCAATACTCCCATTACATGTGTAATATCTAGTCTAATAGAAACCATCACATACATCAGGCTACTGATTGCACTAGCATATGGAACATGGCACATGTCCTCTTCCTCTTCTTGTGTCTTGGGACACTGTTCAGCAGATAACTTTACACCTACAGGAATAGGAACCTTCACCGGTTTACTATCCTACATATTAAACCTCTACAATATTGTCTCGACATACTTCCTCTAGTTTAATCAGAGCTTCCTCTTTGCTTGATCTCTTTTAATTTCCATGCCCAAAATATATTTTGCAGCACCAAGATATTTCATGTCGAATTTGGAGGACAATTGGGTCTTCAAATCCTAGATAATTTCTTTGTCATTTCCAACCAGGAACATATCACCCACATACAAGACCAGATAAATAACACAGTCACCAATTAATTTAAAATACACACAGTGATCTTCTTTGCTTCTAGTGAAGCCAAGTCCCAGTATAAATGTATCAAGTTTCTGATACCACATCCTTGGTGACTGTTTTAACCCATACAAAGACTTTTTTAACCTACATACCATCTCTTTCTTACCCTTCACCGCAAAGCCTTCAAGTTGCTTCATGTAGATCTCTTCTTCCAAATCCCCGTGAAGAAATGTTGTCTTCACATCCATCTGTTCTACCTCAAATCAAAAGCAGCATCAACATATAAAAGTAATCTAATAGAAGCTACCTTGGCAACAGGATAAAAAATATCACCAAAATCAATTATCGGCACTTGGGAATAACCTTTTTCTACCAACTGAGCTTTTTGTTTCTCTACCTTTCCTTCTGCATTTGTCTTCTTCTTGAACACCCATTTGCTACCAATGGGTTTCCTTCCAGCCGGCAACTCCACCAGATCCCAAGCCTCATTTTTGTGCAAAGATTCTATTTCATCAATCATGGCCTCTTTCCAGAGTTTGCCATCCTATGAATCTACTACTTCCTTCACATTTCTGGGATCATCATCAATAATAGATAAAGCAAAATTTGAATAGAAAGTAGATGGACTATACCTTTCTAGTTTCCTTCTTTCTCGAACTGATCTTCTCATAACCAGAGTTTGTGGCTCTTCATCTTTTGATTCCTCTTATGTTGTAGAGTCTAATTCTTCCTCCTTTAGCTCAAACTCTATCTTCTCAAGTTCCTTTGAAGGGACTTCATGTTTAATAACATATTTCACCTCTCTAAAAACCACATCTCGGTTGTACACAATCTTCCTTGTCACTGGGTTTCAAAGCTTATAACCTTTTAAACCATCCTTATACCCAATAAAGATGCACTTTTCATATTTACTATCCAACTTTGTTCTTTTCTCCTTTGGAACATGTACATATACATCACATCCAAATGCCCTTAGATGTGAAAGAGAGGGTTTCTTACCAATCCATACTCTTGTGGAGTCTTATCCTCCAACATTGATGAAGGTGATCTGTTGACTAGGTAACATGTTGTCTCCACTGCATTTGCCAGAATTCCTGTACTAACCTGGCAACATTGAGCATGCTTCTTTCCCTTTCCATCAAGGTCTTGTTCATTCTTTCTGCAACTCCATTTTTTTCAGGTGTGTATGGAGTAGTCATTTTCCGTGCTATACCACACTTCTTAATGAATTCTTCAACTTCCTTCTTGCAAAACTCTCCATCGTTATCTGTCCTCAGCACCTTTATCTTCTTCTCTGTCTGGTTTTCCACCAAACCCTTAAATTCTTTAAACCTATCAAAGACTTCAGATTTCTTCTAGAGGAAATATATCCACGTATTCCTTGAGAAGTCACCTATAAATGATACATAGTACACATACTTACCCAGTGATGGAACCTTCACAGGTCCAAACACATCAATGTGCACAAGATCTAATATTTTTTTCACCCTCTTACCACCAGAGGGGAAACTCACCTGATTCTGCTTCCCATATACACAATTTTCACAGAAATCAAAATTCAGAGAGATATTAGTCATACCTTCTACCATACAATTACCATGAAGTATTCAAAGGCCCTTCTCTCTAATATGTCCAAGCCTTTAATGCCATAGCATGGTTTTTTCTCCAAAGACCACTAGATTTTCTACTCCACTTTTAGGAACCACAGAATTGTTGCACCCATCAACAACAGTGCTACCTTGCAGCTTGTACAGAGTCCTAATCCAAACTCCCCACATCAACACCAGTGCTCCCCAAACCATCTTATAGGTATCTTTCTCGAACACTGTTTTTACACCTGCATCATCCAGCTTGCTTACAGAAATCAGATTTGTAGCTAATGCAGGAATATGCAGAACACCCGGAAGTTTTCTAATCCTTCCACCTTGCAACTTCAACTTGAACTTTCCACAACCAACGATTCTAGCCTTCCTGTCATCCCCCAAGAAGACATCACCACCATCATATTTCTCATACTCACAAAACCACTCTCTATGGGAAGTGAAGTGAAAGGATGCACCTGAGTCAATCAACCATGCCTCATGATCTACATGTGTACTTGAAGAAGCCAAGTACACGTCCCCACCTTCATATGAGGTAGTTTTCACCTCTGCAGAAGGAGCATTATGAGATCTCTTTCCTTT
>APFE030439263.1:29029-49465 GCA_000404065.3 Pinus taeda
GTTTTTACAATATAATTTCCTAAGTCTATTTAATATCTTCATTATCATAAAAACCAACCTATATCCATCTTAACTCCACATCTACCACTCTTAGGGGGATGAAATCTATTTATCCCTCTGAGCACTTGGTAGACCCAGAATTAAGATGGATCTAAGATAGAATTACCCCTTTAAATAGTCTATGCTCACATGAATACCATGGGTCAATACCATGGGTTATCATAAACCTGGAGCTGAAAAATTACTATTAGTAGTTTATAAATATTTAATAAAATTAATAGTTGATTTTTATTTTATTTTTATTTTAACCAAGCTAAAATGTTTAACATACATTAAATTACAACATTCATTTTTACTTTTGATCGGATCAAATATTTTTTCACTCTATGCTAGTTTGCATATCACGATATTTGATACCTCTCGGGGGTTAGTAGATCCAGAGTAAAGATGGATCTATTTTGGCTTAATTCCCCCATTTAAATAGGCTACATTCCAAGTGAATACCATGGGTCAATACCATGTGCCATTTTGGTGAATACCATGGGTCAATACCATGTGCCATTTTTATTTTTATTAATACTAATATTAGGGTTAATAATGTTTTGCATGGTATTAAAAAAAAAAATTGTTTACCACAACTCTCGTTTATTTATATTTTTATTAATTTACCATATCATTCATAAATACAAGGTGACTTATGGAGTAAATATAAAAAAATGTTTTATTTGTTTACCATACCTCTCATTTATTTATATTTTTATTAATTTACCATACCTCTTTTACAAATATGGTATTTGGCCGATAGGATTCACTTAAATAAAACCTCTTTCTTAAGCCTTCATAAATAGAATGAGGGTTATGGACTAAATATAAAAAGATGTTTTATTTATTTACCATACGTCTAGTTTATTTATATTTTTATTTATTTACCATACCTTTTGAGTAAGTATAAAAGACGTTTTATTTATTTACCATACCTCCACTTTACTTATATTTTTATTTGTTTACACCCTTGCATGTATATAAGGTGACTTATGGAGTAAATATAAAAAATGTTTTATTTATTTACCATACTCTCATTTATTTATATTTTTATTAATTTACCATATCTCTTTTATAAATATGGTATTTGGCCCATAGGATTCACTTAAATAAAACTTATTCTTGAAAATGGGTGAATGGATTCACTTAAATTAAAAACCTATTTTGAAAAGGCGGCGAATGGAAGGTTGTACTCCTAATTTCAAGGCTAAATTTACCTTTTTTACCCTCTCCCTTAAAATAAGGTGGGCTATTTGAGGTGATTTGTAAAAATGTACTATGATACAAAATATTCGCCCACTAAAAATTTAAAACCCCTTAATTTCGCCAAAGGGCGAACATTCGCCCCTAAAATCACCCCTACATAGAACTATTGCGCCCGTTAACAACAGTGCTACCTTACAGCTTGTACAGAGTTCCAATCCAAACTCCCCGCATCAATACCAGTGCTCCTCGAACCATCTTGCAGGTATCCTTCTCGAACACTGTCTTCAAACTTGCATCATCCAACTTGCTTACAGAAATCAGATTTCTGGCCAACACAGGAATATGCAGAACACCCAGAAGGGTTCTAACCCTTCCACCTTGCAACTTCAACTTTACTTTTCCACGACCAATGATTTTAGCCTTTCTATCGTTTCCTAAGAAGACATCACCACCATCATATTTCTCATACTCGCAAAACCACTCTCTATGGGAAGTGAAGTGAAAGGATGCACCTGAGTCAATCAACCATGCCTCATGATCTACATGTGTACTTGAAGAAGCCAAGTACACGTCCCCACCTTCATATGAGGTAGTTTTCACCTCTGCAGAAGGAGCATTATGAGATCTCTTTCCTTTATCAAGAGCTTTAGATTTAGAGTCCCTTTTGTAGTGCCCTTCCTTTCCGCATTTCCAACACATCTTTACAGGTTTTCTTGAAGATTTAGATCTCCCTCTAGATATAGATCTCCCACTTGATGACTTATTTTTGTTTCTGTTCTGGGACCTTCCTCGTACAGACAAGGCATCACCATTCTGGCTCTCCATATTTTTCTGTCTCATCTCCTCCGTCAGTAAGGATGAAACTATTTCATCAAACTGAAAGGCAGTTGCATTGCTACCTATTGCAATAACTAGACTATCCCACGAATCTAGTAGAGAGCACAACAAACTGATGCACTTATCTTCATTTAAAATTTTAATATCAACAGATAATAACTGACTTACCACAGTATTAAATGCGTTCATATTCTCTTTCACCGAGTCTCCATCTTTCATCCTCAAGTTATACAGTTTTTTCCGTACGAATAGTTTATTAACCAAGGACTTAGATTCGTACAAAGTCCCTAACTTGTCCCACAAAGCCTTAGTCGTAGCTTACCCTGATACATTCAACAATATTGAATTTGAGACACACAATTGTATTGTGCTCTTTACCTTCCGATCCAACTTCTTCCATTGTTCATCAGACACTCCCATTGGTTTAGTACCCAGATATACCATGATCCACTAATCTTTATCTACCAACAAATCCTCCATCTTGAGTTTCCATAACTCAAAACTCTAACCATTAAATTTCTTGATCTCTATCTTTCCACTGCTCTTCATCTTCTTTCACCACCAGAATCGATCCCGTAGATCTCCCACTGAACAGGGTCTACCATAGGCCCGAGACAAAACAGCTCTAATACCAAATGTAGGTTTTAACCCTGCACAAAAATTACCTACATACAAATTCTAAAACATAGGAAAAAACAATAGCGAGAACATAACACATAAAACAAATATACATAGAGATTTTCCCATGGATCCCAAAACTAGGACTACTAGATTGATTTTTCATTATTTTCCTTTCAATGTTACAATACATATATATCCATGTCGAAGCATCAAATATCGTGGACTGAAAACCATCACGCCCAAAACCATGTGTGAAAACCATGCACAAAACCATAGGTAGGTCCGCCCACCTAATATAGGGTCCAAAAAAAAATTTCCTTAGGGCACTGCCCTAGACCCTGTAGAGGGGGGCTAACTGCCCCCCTCAAACCCCTTGTGACCCCCCCCCCACTGCACAACGAAGGGGGGGCTCCGTCGCCCCCAACTCCCCGGTAAACTAGGTAGGCTAATCATGGAAAAATTATAACACAACCCAACAAGATGGAGAAATAATGATGGACTACTTCTTCTTTGTAACTTACTTCTCCATTATCCCAAAAAGGTGTTTCAGGTCTATACTTGGCTTGGCAGGAGGGTATAGGGTTAGTTGTTTAGTAGATATGCTATGGAATTTCCATATTCCTATATCTACAGCTAGCATATGCATCTAGAGTGGATATCCATGGTTGTCCAACAATGAGTGGGTATCCCCTTAGGGATGATTTTGGTTAGAGTACCATAAAATCAGCAAGATATACCCATGATTCTACGTATATAAAAACATCCTCCAAAATTCCCTCTATTTTGATTGTCAACCTATCAATAAGTTGAAGTACGATGGGATTTTTTCTTAGGCCGCAAAGCCCTAGGGATTTCATGCTCTCTCAATTCATAACATTGATAAAAACACCTAGGTCAATTAGCATGTTTGGGATAAGGGTGGTATTGACTTGCACACTAACCACTAGGTTATTAGGATCAAAGTATTTTGTAATGAGGACTTGTAATTGAGGTGGAAGGATTTTCATTGGTGGTTGCATGGGCTTTGGTTCTCATTCTGAAAAATCCTAAAGACTTCTTCCCTCCTTTTCTTATCCTTGCAATAGTCTTGGTACTTTTTCAAAATATTTTTCTTCCTTTGATGCCATGATTTGATGCTACCCTTACCAAGACTCATGAAACAATGTAGGGTTGGATTCTCGAGAGAGGAAGGGAATAATTTCAATTTTTGAGCAACAATCACATAATCATAATTGTGGTAGAGTACATCAAACTTGAAAAACAAGGTGTCAGGATCTTCTTGTGACCAATCATGGAAATTAGGGAGAACAAAATGAGGGGTTTTCTTCATTTTACTCTCTACATTTGTCTCTAGTATTGGGAATTTGCAAGTAGAAGCCTTCTCGTATGTCGTTTCCTTTTCCTCTTGCTGTGGAAGTGCCTTGGGAGATTCATGAAAGAGGATTCCTCCCAAGTAGTACTAATCGTTGATCAAATATTCAGGGGACAAGATTTATGGTTGCTCAAGACCTTATATAGTATCTGTCTCCAAGGTAGAAGACTCAACTTTCTACTTAGCAAGGAAGCTAGTTGTAGGTGTTAAATAATGTGGTTAGTAGCACTCATTTCCCTCTTGAGATGTGCATGCATTGTTAGTTTTAAGGGGGTCTTTTGAATTGCTAATAAATCTACCTAATTGATCCCTACTTATTATAGAATTTAGACTTTTGTGATCCATAATCTGTTTGTGAGAATAATTTCGGCAAAATCACATAAAAAATCATTTGTCAACGCGTTTTGAACCAACCAGTGCGGTTCATTGTCAGGACAAGTTGAAGATCCAATCTGAGTGATAAGTTAAATAGGGACATCAGGCCATTCCAACAACTATATTTCAGTGAGAAACGGATAAATAGGACCTCTAACGACTAGGTTTGACCCAGGCCCAAGGGGAGGGACCAAAAATAATATTTTTTTTTGTTAATAAATATTATTTATGTCAATTTTTAGAATAAATATAATGGTAAATCTCAAATTTTGAGTGACCGTTGTCTATTAATAATATTATTATTCTATACCCATTATTTCCATTATTAAAAGTAAGATTTAAATCTAGAACTTAATTAAAAAATCAGTTGGAATTTAAAAAATCATTCTTCAAATGGATTAAAGAAAGATAATTCATATAGAAAGGAGAAAAAAAAATAATAGTTATTGTACTAATGACAGTTCCCCAACAACAACACCAAAAATGAAGGGCCTTTCAATTATCCTTGAATTACTTGTCAAACAATGGAAGGGATGTTCATTTATTGTCAATCTGAAATTAATATAGACCTTATGAATTGTTGTGCACCATATATGCTTAGTACAATAATGTTTGTGTAAATGTAGTTGTAGTAATATATATGTTTGTTACAATTCAAGATTTATAATGCATCATCAAGTCACCACCTAATTCCACACCAAGCTCAATCTAAATTATAGAAAAGAAAATTCACTCTTTGCAGAAAATGAACCACACATAAACCAAAATGTGACTTGATGAAGTAATAAAGTAATCTTGTATGTCATAATAGAGGTGTAATTGCATTGATGATGAGATGCAATGAAATATAAACTTATGAATTTACTCCTTACTTGTGAAAGAAACAAAATATAACTCAGTTAGTTAAAATATTAAATAATATGATTGCGATCCAGGTGGATATTGGTGGCCACCCGCCTATTCCACCTAGAGCTCCACTCAATTTTGTCTATTTCCTCAATTATAGCAGCATTTACTATTTTAGTAGTTTTTCGGGTCCTAGACTTCGAGAGTTGTTTTGACCCCCTAAACAGAATTTTTTTGAGGTCTAAAGTGCAACAAGTTTTGTAGTATTCAGATAAATCTTTCCGACAATGTATCGTACACGCAAAACAAAGATCATATGACTAATTTACAACCCCGGGAAGTTGGTTGCCAACTAACCCCACCCACAAACTCTTGGTGTTTCATCTCGTGGAGTTGGGGTTTTGGTTCTTAGGGTTTTCCCTTATTGTTCAATAATAAAAAGGCCCTTGAGCCTCATTGTAACATTGTTCAAAGGCATTTAGTTGCCACATCTCTTCTCAGAGATAAGCTACCATCACCCGAGCTAGTTTATTTCCATTGTCTATGTAAGCATATTTCAGTTCTTTGGTATTAATGAAATGAAGTTTTATTGATGTTGCATATATATGTTTATGTGTATATTTGTATTTTTGTATGTTCCTACGTAAGTCTAGATTAGTGGTATCAAAGTGCACTTCTCTTTCTCTGTTTTTATTTGCATGTCCCCAACGAGGTCAAGGTATATAAGGATTTAGGCTTGAACTAGTTGAACCTTTGGAAGACCAGCCTCATAAACCTTGACGACCTCACATGGTGGAAGAAAAGAAAGACAAGGGGGCAGGATATCCCTTCAAATATTGCTCGAGAAAACCCTTGAGCGATAGGGGAATGCGATGATGGATACTTTTTCCCAAATCCTTCGACGGATACCCACAGGTGACGCATCTTCATCCAGCAGCGACTCTGGAGGCACCACTCCTTTTAAGGAACAAGTTAACTTTTGCATTCCCATATTTGAAGGCCATATAGATGCAGATGTCCTAGATAGATGGTTAAATTTGTTTTAAGGATATTTTTGGTTCACGAATTTTCTAATCAGGAAAATAATACTTTTTCACTCCTTAAAGTCGCCCCATATGTAAAGGACTGGTGGGAAACCTACTCTGAACAAAAGCACAAGAGCAAATCCTTACTATTTTCAGTTTCACCCACTTGGAATTATTTATGAGATGCCATCATGGAACAATATTACCATGTCAGGAGCTATGAAGATAAATACATAAAGTGGACCACGCTGCGATAGGGAAGGGACCAAGATGTGTTGGAGTTCACAATACCCTTTGCATGAAGTTGGGTATCAAGGATTATGAGTGTCATTTGGTACTCAAGTACCATAGTTTTCTACACAAGTACATCAAGGATGACATGGAGTTCCTGGACATATCCTCACTTAGCGTCGCCTATTAATACGCTATCAAGATTGAGTAGAAATTTAAACAGAAGAAGCGAGACTTTGGATTTGTGAATTTGAAGCAAGGGAAAGGTGCCCCAAAACCGCATAACAAAGGAAAATTCCAAGGCGGGACAACCTAGGATAACCCGTTGAAGCCGAAAGAAAAGAACAACACCATGAAGACAAAGAAGGACAAGGGGAAATGGTGTGAGTTCCATAAGAGCCCCACTCACAACACAAGTGAGTGTTGAGCCAAGCAATCACTGGTGGCCGAGCTCAAGGCTTCTGAATCAGATGCATGTTCTGAATCTGAGTCGGAAACTAAAAAGGGGAATGACAAAGGGAAGAATATTATCGATGCGGAGCCTAGTGCCATTGTTTCTAACACCAAGATCCAGAAGGTTGAGCCCAAAAATCCAGAGGAGGGGGAGCGTCTCCTCCACTCACAGATGTGGGTGAAGGGTTCTTCGCTGGAATTAGTTGTAGATAACAGGAAACAAAATAACCTCATTTAAATAGAAGGCATGAAGCGGTTGGGCCTACCAACCACACCACACCCGCATCCATACACCATTAGGTGGCTTCACCAAGGGCAATATCTCCACATCAGCCAACAGTGTCATTTTCCCTACAGCATCAATCCCTTCACAGATGAGCTATTGTGTGATGTTTCTCCTCTTGAAGCTTATGATGTATTATTAGGCCAAACATACTTTTGGAAGTGTCATGTTGTGTATGAGTCTAGGCCTCGCACTGTCATTATTTCTTTGGGAAATAAGTTATACAGGATACCATAGGTAGCATTGTTTACCACCATCTCTTTGATCTCTATGAAGCAATGTAGTAAGATCATTTCCCAAACCATAAAATTTTTCTTCCTTATGATTCATCCTCAGGGAAAGAAGAAGATTGTGGCCACATTCACAACCTCTAGACAGGGCTCCTCCTCACGACAGCAACAAATGGAAAAGGTCATAGAAGAGTACAAGGACATCTTCACCTCACCCACAGGGGTACCCCTACACTATCAGGTCAAGCACTCCATCGATCTGACCCTGGGTGCATCGCTACCCAATAGATCGATTTACCAACGCTTTGTCCTAGAGAACGATAAAATTAAGAGGCAGATTTAGGAGTTTTTGAAGAAAGGGAACATAAAGCCAAGTTCATCACCCTGTGGAAACTCAATCGTCTTGGTACAAAAGAAATATGGCACTTGGAGACTGTATTAACTATCAGACGTTGAATAAGATCATTGTCAGGAATAGGTATCCAATCCCATGGATTGATGACCTTATGGACCAGCTCAAGGGTTAGAAAGATTGACTTGATGTTGGGTACCAGTAAGTACTAATTTAACTCGATGATGTGTGGAAGACTTCCTTCAAATCTGAGGGCCTTTTCAAATAGTAGGTCACGCCTTTCAAGTTGACGAATTCCCCCGCAACCTTCATGTGGTTGATGGACGACATATTGTGGCCCTTTACCGACTTTTTGTGGTAGTGTACCTCGAAAACATCCTAATCTTCAACCGGAGTTGGGGAAAATCACATACACCATATTCGACAGGTCCTCCAGACCCTACAACAGCACAAATTGTGTGCCAATTTTGAGAAATGCACTTTTGGTATGACCCAGGTTCAATATCTGGGGTACATAATTAATGAGCAAGGTGTGCATGTGGACCCATCCAAGATACAAGTTATTCAATATTGGTCAGCCCCAACCACTCTAACAAAGGTTCATAGATTTCTGGGTATTTCCAATTTCTATCATAGGTTCGTGTTGGGATTCTCTCATATCACTGGGCCTTTGAGTCAATTCACCAAGGGCGGAGAAAAAAAATCTTTTGGTTTGAATCCCAATAGAAAGCATTTTTCGATTTGAAGCATTACCTTTGCTCTACAGCAGTGCTCACATTCCCAGACCTGCAACAACCATTTGAAATTGAGATAGACGCCTCTGATTATGCTATTGGTGTAGTTCTTACCTAGCAGGGGAATCAAGTGGCATATCATAGTGAGACAGTTTCATATACAGTCCAAAAGTATCCCACCTATGACAAAGAAATGTATTCTATTATGCAGGTATTTCGACAATGGAAGCATTACATTTTTGGGAAGGAAAAGGTCATCCACACATATCACCAACCCCTACAATTCATAAATACATAAGGGAAGTTTCATAATGATTTCCATTAGAAATGGTCCACATATCTGCAACAATTCCATTTTAACATCAAGTACAAAAAGGGTATCACCAATAATGTTGTAGACTATCTCAGTTGACCACCAGTCATGGCGTTGACCATTGTGATTGACTCTTGTGGACACGAGACATCGGGGTGGCCACATTTTTATAAGAGAGATCCAGAATTTGGAAACACCTACTATATGTTTCTGGAAGGAAACCAAGTTCCATATTTTTACCTCCATGGTGCACTATTATGCCACAAGGGACACCTCTGTGTTCCTACAAGTGAGTGTAACAAGATGATTTTGGATGTGCACTACAATTGGGTTGTTTGACACTTCGGGGTAGAGAAAACAGTGGCACTGCTACAAAAGTATTTTTATTGGCCAAACCTTCAATAGAATGTTTGGAAGTACATTAGATCCTGCACTTCTTGTGCCATTTCCAAACCAACAATCAAGAAGCAAGGCCTATATACTCATATTCCTACTCCTATTCAGCCTTAGAAATCCATCTCCATGGATTACATGTTGGGCCTTCCTTCTACTAAGCATGGCGACAACTGTGTGTTCGTGGTCATCGAGATATTCTCTAAGATGTTCATTCTGGAGGCTTGCAAGAAGAGTATCACAATAGAAACCATTACTAAGCTCTTCTTTTAACAAGTGTGGGTACATTTTGGGATCGCATAGTTCATTATCTCAGATCAGGACAACATATTCCTGAGTACATTTTGGTCAAGATTTTGGTCGATGTTGGATACCAAGCTCACTAAGTCCATGGCCTTCCAACCCCAAACTGTTGGCCAAATAGAGGGTGTCAATAGGATGATCATGCACATTTTGTGAATGTACAACTCAAAGCATCCATGCACATGGGATGAAAGCCTCCCCTATGTCCATCACAGCTACAACAAATCTCTCCATAGCTCCACTGGCCACAATCATTTTAAGGTGGGTTTGGGATTCCATCCACTTTTTCCCATTGATATGGCCATACTATTTGCAGTGACTCAAGCAGATTCGGCTCATTTCTAGTCTAAATTTGAATGGGCTAACAACTTCATTGAGTGCATTCAACACAACGTCTAGTAGGTCCATGAAATATTGGACACAGATAGTGCTAAGTATAAGCAGTGTCATGATCAGCATCGAGTGCCACACAAGTTCCAAGTGGTTGACAATATTTGGTTACATTTGTAGAAGGATCACCTTGTTGGGACCCACCACAAGCTTAAACCACTTCGATATGGGTCGTACACCATCACCAAGCATGTAGGGGACAATTCATTTGAGCTCATTATTCCACTGTTCCTTGGTATGCACCCAGTATTTAATGTGGACCAATCGTGACCATACTTCCCTCCATTATTGGACACGTGTGAAATCATGGAGCAACTGAAACCAACAGAGCTCAACCCAAATTGCATTGAGTAGGACACAATTGACAGGATCATGGACACATAGATTAAGAATACTGGTAAAGGATCCAACTATATCGAATTGTCAAAGTAGGCCAACTCCTTCACCAGGGAAAGTGGTTCACCAGGGACCAGATTCACTAGAAATTTCCTCACCTCATGGAGGCTCTACACGCAATGGGGGCCATTACTTCATAATGGGGCATTATCCCCCACAATGTCCCAGGCTAAGGAGGAGACCGAAAGAGGTAAAGTCAAACCACTTGCAGTTAAGCAACTAGCCCTACTAAAGCAGAGAGGGATATCTCTAAAGTTTTCATAGCCAATGACTAGAAGAGAAATGGATTTTAGGCTAGCTGAAATAGTTTTAGATGTGTTTTTGAAAATTTATGGTTTTTGGGTTGCTATACAAGGAATGAGAAAAAACAATTAGGTCAAGGTCTCATAGTGTTGCAGTGGTAACCATAAGGAGGAGCAAGATAGAAGTGTCTTGTGATGAATCTAATAATTTGGTCGATGTAGTGTAGGGACTGAAAAGCTTAGAGGTCATAATGAGCATGTTACCATGAATTCATTAATCTAGAATAGGAAATACACAGACATGATTTTCCACATAAACAGAGCTTTGAATATAAAGAATTTTGCTTATATAATTGTAAGGAAAATCATTTAGGAAAAGAAAAACATGTTAAGAAACATGGATTCATTCATAAAAAACTAACATATAAAGAAAACAACATCACAAACTCACTGCACATGTATTCCTTCAAAATAACTGCAACTGCTCTGTTAATTAACTGTGTGAAAGAATAAGATACAAGTTCTCTCCTCTGAAGTCCAACCCTTCTCTCTGAATGAGAAATGATACATATAGACTCAAATAAACATCTTCCCCAACTTCAGGGGTCAAATCCCTAAGTGATGGAATAGTTTCCAAGAATCTCTCAACCAACAAGTGAGAGTGGGAAGGTCAAAAACAAACTCTTCTCTTAGACTTTGATTTGAGTTTTGCTTCATTTATGAGGCCTAATTAACCATAAAAACAACCTATAATGCCTATTTATTCATGATTACATCATCTATAATTAAAACTACTGAAGTTACATCATTAAGTTACCTTTGACCAAGTCAAACTAGAAAACTGAGAAATTACACAGTGGAAATTTTAATTGAAAACTCTGAAAATTGAAGAAGTGCAACGCCAACTTTGAGGCCATTTTTAGGTGCCTTTCTGAATGAAAATTTGAAATCTAAGAGAATGGTCAGCTATAGTTTCCTGTTTATTTTCTAGAACATCTTGAATTTTCGAAAATTACCTATGGGAAGGCCTTCAAAAATTGATTCTCCAAAGGTGTCTCCAAAAGCGTAGCGCCTGTCAAAAAGAGGGGCAGAATGCTGATTTTTGACCCATTTTTCTCATTTTTCTCAAAATATGAGCCATATATGAGAAATATGATGAAATGGGTTTTGAGAGGAGGCCACCATAATTCCAAAAATGTAAGCCACTTGTCATTTGGAGCCCTGAGGAAAAAGCGTTGTGTTTTTGTGACTAGTGCAATTTCTGAGTTTTGCACCAAGATTCATCAAAAACCAAAAATGATTAGAAACCTCCCAAAATTGGTCCAGAATTGAAAAACGAGGTATGTTTTTCTCTCATGGATGCATCAGCAAGCATCTCCAAGTTATCCCTCTCATTTATGTCTTTTAGGGTTTCCTTTAACCTGTTTTTCATTTGCTTGAGCTTGATGTTCCAAATCATGTTTCTACTTTGCTTGTGGTGGGCCATGTGCCTCAATAGTTGGTTGTCTCTATTAGCCTTTTTAAGAAGCTTCTCTAGATGGATATTGACCTTACCTAACCAATACTTTATGTCTTCACTAATTTCTAAAGCAATTATGTCTTCAATGTCCAAGTCTTCATCCAGTAGGTTTTGTTCTTTTTCTTTCTTCAATGCCCCTTTTAGACCCTTTGTTCTTGGCTTCTTCTTTCCAACCTGATTTTCCTGTTCATCATGATCTAACACTTCTTTACCTTTGTCTCCTTGTTGCAACATCTCGGATTTCTCTTTCTCCATGATTAGTTGTTTGGCCTTGAGCTGACTGTTTTCTTGCTCAAGGAAGGAAATGATGAATCTGGCCCTTGCCAAATTGTCCATGAGCTCTCTGATTTGAGAATCCTTCTCTTTGATAACCTTTTGCAAGTTTGAAGTTTCATCTGCTGCCTCCAATTCAACTAGTTCAAAATCATGTTCAATTAGCTCCTCATCCTGTAGATGTGATCCCTATTGTGCTGATGTAGAAGGCTTGACCCTTTTCTCCACTTGAGAAGTAAACACAAGCCTTTTTCCTCTCTGATATA
Organism: Pinus taeda; assembly: GCA_000404065.3. Lineage (NCBI taxonomy): Eukaryota > Viridiplantae > Streptophyta > Pinopsida > Pinales > Pinaceae > Pinus > Pinus taeda. The sequence goes on from APFE030439263.1 coordinate 41,732, forward strand.
TTTTAGTCACCTCAGGTCTAGGTGCCTTGGAAACCTCCTCTAATTTTCTTGATGACCTTACCTCCATATGTTGTGTTGATGTGTAATGCTCTTTAATTTTCTTTTGCACCTTTCCAGACATTTTGACAAGACTTCTACACAAGTAATTACACATGTTGATAGGTTTTAGAGTTGTGAAATGAATTAGCAACCTAATGTGGTATCCATAAAATCTGGAAAATCTCCCCTCATTAGTGAAAAACTTCATTACAACCTTCATCAGTGGCACATACTTTTCCAACAGGTATCTGAATGGAATGATATGTGAATGAGCCTCTCTATAGGGTGATTTTAAGAAAGGTTTGTATTGCTCAAGATCTAGGCTCATGCCTTTGAACCAATACTCCCCATGATTAGGTATCCCTGTGGAAAGAGAGATGGTAGCTACTAAGAATGTAAATTCAATCCCTCCTATGATGGATATTTCTCCCTTCAAATTGGTGGCAATCCAATCAGTGAGTTGCTCATGAAAACCAACTTCACCAACCCTTTGACAAAACCCTAAGCAGCTGACATCTTCAAAGCATTGTTTAATGAATGGTGAAGAGTTGATTCCATTGCAGTTTGTAGGCTCATATCTCATCATCCTCCCTCCTTTATGATGTTTTCTCTTTTTTGATGGGGAAGAGTCTCCCTCCATTATGAAAACCCTAGATAATAGGAAAATGGAAAAAACAGTGAGGAATGAGTGAAATGGTAAAATGAGGGAGTTAGTGAAGGGAAATGGTGATAGGGAAATTTTGAGAAATGGGTAGGGCTTTTAGAAATATTAGGAAGTTAAAATTGAGGGAAATGAATGAGGGAAGAGAAGCAAGAAAATTTAAAAAATAGTCCTAGCTAGGAAAACAGATCATTTTGATAGGTAAGAGTTAGGGTTTGTAGGAAGATGGAGTAAACTGAAGGGAAAATATTTGTTTGGTGAATGGAATGGTAATTTGTATGCAAATAGAGGTATGGGATATCAATCTCTAGGGTTTTTAATGTTTCCATCTGACTAAACTCACCATTCGTAAGTTTAAAAACATGAAATTCATCCAAACCCTAAATGATTAAACTAACCATCATCCATTTGATTTGCTAAAAGGAAAGAGGGAGTGAGATGATTGTACTTACTTCTTATAATACTTATAGCATGAAGAAACTAGATTTCAAGCTTAAATTTTGAATTTGGGTGATTTTCTATTAGTTTTGGGATATTTTTCCCTGGGCGCAGTGCAGTTCACAGAAGCATAGCGCAATTCACAGAATCGCATCGCCTCTCCCAAAAACGCAATTCCAACTTGCAACCCACTTTTGGAGGCCTTAAACTGCTTCAAATTTCAAGCTTGATAGATATTTTGAAATATCTTGAAGTATGATACAATATGGACTCATAAATAATGAAATTTGGACACTCCGGCCGGGAGAATCTCTAATTTTCCCAATGTCGCTCCAAAAACACAGGGTATCTTTGAGAAAAGCATAACGCCAGCTTGCAGAGAAATTTTGGATGCCTTCCACTAATCAAAATCATGATCTGAAGGTACCATTGGAAAAATTAGGATGTCTACTTTTCCATAGAGTATTTAAGCATGTAAAATGGCCTCTCCAAGGCTGAGAAAAAATGAATTTTCCCAAGGTCACTCCAAAAACACAGTGTGCTTCTCACAAAACCGCAGCGCCCACTTGCAGAGCACTTTTGATAGCCTTCCTGGAGGATTGTTGGGCTGAAAGTCATATGGTTGGAAATATTATTATGTTTGCTACACAATAGAATCCTTAAACACTACCAACACCTACTCCAAATCCCTGAAAACTCTCTTGAAGTCAAACTGTCCAAAAGTGCAACAACTCTTCTCTAGCAAGTGTAGTTTGGGCTTTTCTCTCAAATCATAACACCTGTGCATATATTGAAGTAGTATTTTGTTCCTTGGACTATAATTGACAAAAACCTCTTTCACTTTTGTAAAATTCTTCTCCATTTGGTCGGAAACATATTTTGAAGCAAAAATGTCCTTATGAGAAATGATGACACGAGGTAGTGTACTGCAGCATTGTCTTATTTGAATTAAAACATTATCTTTACCTTTATTTTGATTTCCCTAAGATGCTAACTCCCTTTACCCACTGAATCACATGATGGTCATGTTTTTGTTTTGACATATGGCATCATGATGACACATGGAGTGAAACCCTAGACCATGACCTAAAATGAGGAATTTAACCATTTCATGACCCAAGACATTTAAATGAAGATATGATACCTCAAAGAAGACAATGACCATGATGAGTGATGAAGACAATGAGTAAGTGAATGGAGCAGGAGTGACCTAGACACAACAGCCAGTGACCAAATTTTTATTTGAAGATTAACTAAAATGAAAAAAAATTGACTTGACACCCTAACAACACCTTGTAAGAGCATATTTGATCACTCGTGACAAGATGAACTAGCTCACACTAACATCAGCTCCAACTAGGGATGGAAACTCCTTGGAGGTGTCAAGAACACCGTAGACCAAGTAACCTTATCCATTGGGCATGGAGTCAAAATGAAAAAGACCAAACTCAAACTAAGAACTAACTGACTATTTGAAATGACTTGACTATAAAAAGAAAAAAGAAAAAAGCATATCGATTGAACTTACTTACGGCAGTAGACCATCGGGATTTTAGGGCCTTCACCTCGGGCTTCAAATGTCGATGATAACCACCCACCTGTTGAAGAGATATATACAATCATGTGAAATGATCCGCCCAATGTAACCAATCCAGCAAATGGATACTTATTTGAATCATGCTGGTACTTTCCTTGAGGAGGCAGAAAAAACAAAAGATTGGCCACCCCAAGTGTCCACTGAACATGTGCTCATGATCCATAAATACAAGAAAATTCATCTTCCTAGATGGATGCAACAAATCATTGTAAGGATCCTTAAATTTTGAAATGTTACCTTGTCTTGGAATCTGGGAAAAATACAACTACTTCTTTCATTTTGATATGAAAGAATACTTGGTTTTTTATCCATAGGAAGGCATAGGGAAGTATGACTTTCTACTACCTGACTGTTGGCTGCAAATTCCTCGAGCATGAGCAACTATGATTCAATCGCTGGCATAATGTCTATCTCGGACTCATACTCTTCCAACTCATAGTCTAAATCATCCTTGAACAGAACACATTCTTCAAGATTATTAAACATGTCAACCCTATCCTCTTCATGAAATAAAACAGTCTTTGTTAGCTGATCTCCTTGCAGGAAATCTACATCACAAATTGGCTTACTCACAATAACTTCCTGTATGGTTTCACCAGTCTCATGACTGTCACCATTTAAACACAGATTTTCATTTTTAATAATGGAAGAAATTTCACTCACCCATTCTTGAATGTGTGAACACTGCAAATTTGTCTTAACTTGGGTTGTAACATGGCTTTTGAGGAGCTTATCTATTTCATCTTCAGACAGAGGAGAACACTAATTTTTATAGAGATCAATATTGGCTTGGTGATTTTCATTTTTAAGATCATGAGTAGGCCTTTCCCTATTTTGATCCCAGTCTGTTTCATCAAGGAGGAAGCTATTGATTCTTGTTGGGAGGAAAAATCATCAAGGGCTTCCAATATATCTTCTTCCATACATTCTTCATCCCCATACGAATTTTCAAGAAATTTAATGAAATTTTTCATAAATCTCACAACATCTATCCATCATTGATAAGGAAAAATTGCAACTTTGATAATGTTGAAAGAAAATTGAATGAAAATCCTTTAGAGAATATACACTAGTAGATGGTAGACTCTTGTACCATTTCCTCGCTATTTCCTCCAAGGTAGCCATGAAGATCTTCGTCAGGCAATCTTCAAGAAACTTAGTATTTAATCTTTGAATATGAAAATGAAATTTGACCAAATGCAAACTAGCATCTTCTCCATCCTAACCTTTAAACTTTGGTAGCCCTTTTTGCTAATCTATATAAGGAATACGGTTCAGAAAACCAGGAATATGAGCTCGATCCAAAGGAGCATACCTTCAAGCAGTTGAATCCATCTTGAAAATAGTTAAGTCACCAAGAAGTCCTTCAAACTACCGATTTTTGAGCACTGGAGTCGCTGTGAACATTTTGAACCTTTGGATTCTTTGACACTGGAGTCTCCAGGCGAAATATGCACAACCCTTCTTATGTTTGGTCACTATTCACCATCAGCAATCATATCTAATCCTTGTCGTTCTTTCATAGGGAAGATATGATCTTTCGTTCCCCAACAATGGGGCCAAAATGTTATCCCCCCACAATGTCCCAGGCTGAGGAGGAGATCGAAAGAGGTAACTTCAAACCACTTGCAGTTCAGCAGCTAGCCTTGCTAAACTAGAGAGGGATCTATTTAAACTTTTCACAGTCAATGACTAGAAGAGAAATGGATTTTAGGCTAGATGAAATATTTTTAGATGATTTTTTTTTTAATTTAGGGTTTTTGGGTTGCTGGACCACGGATGAGAAAAAGAAATTAGGTCAAGGTCTCATAGGGTTGTAGTAGCAGGCATAAGGAGGATAAAGATAGCAGTGTCTTGTGATGAATCTGAGAATTTGGTCGATGTAGTGTAGGGTCTGAAAATCTTAGAAGGTCATAATGAGCATGTTACCACGAATTTATTAATCTAGAAGAGGAAATACATAGACATGATTTTCCACATAATCAAAGATTTGAATATAAAGAATTTTGCCTATATAACTGTAAGGAAAATCACTGAGGAAAATCAAAACATGTTAAGAAAGATGGATTCATTCATAAGAAACTCACATATAAATAAAACATCACAAACTCACCGCACTTGTATTCCTGAAAAATAGTTGCAACTGCTCCTTTGATTAACTGTGTGAAAGCATAAGATACAAGTTCTCTCCTCTGAAGTCTAACCCTTCTCTCTAAATGAGAAATGATATATATAAACTCAAACAAATAGCTTCCCCACCTTCAGGGGTCAAATCCCTAAATGGTGGAATAGTTTCCAAGAATCTCTCAACCAACAAGTGAGAGTGAGAAGGTCAAAAACAAACTTTTCTCTTAGACTTTGATTTGATTTTTGCTTCATTTATGAGGCCTAATTAACCATAAAAACAACCTATAATGCCTATTTATTCATGATTATGTCATCTAGAATTCTAACTATTAAAGTTACATCATTAAGTTACCTTTGACCAATTCAAACTAGAAAACTGAGAAATTACACGGTGGAAATTTTAATTGAAAACTCATAAAATTGTAGAAGTGCAATGCCAACTTTGAGGCCACTTTTAGGTGCCTTTCTAAAGTCAAATTTTAAATCTGATAGAACGGTAAACTATCCTTCCCTGTCTAGTTTCCCGATAATCTAGAATTTTTGAAAATGACCCATGGGAAGACCTTCAAAAATTGATTCTCCCAAGGTGTCTCCAAAAGCGCAACATCTGTCAAAAAGAGGGGCATAATGTTGATTTTTTACCCATTTTTCTCATTTTTCTCAAAATGTGAGCCTTGTCTGAGAAATCTAATCAAATGGGTTTTTAGAGGAGGCCACCATCTTATCTAATAATGAGATCTAAGATAATTAATAAGGTATTACAAACCTATGTGCATGGATTAGTCTATGTCATTATATGCAATGGATCGATAAAATTGCAAAATGCACAAACAATGAAGCAGTAACAAAACATAATAGATAACACATGACACAGCACATTTAATAAGGATTTCACCCAATACTCCTGGGCTACATCTCCTGGTCCAGCCTTCAGAGGTGGCCTCTCTATTATGTCTTCAAGCAGAGTTTTTTTTACAACAATGAGCTCGATTTGAGCCTCACACCAAACAGAGGTATAATGATAAGAGCTTACTTGAACCTCTCAAGTTCTCTATGAGTACATAGACTACCCTAATGCTCTTTGTCCTAAACTCTGTCTTGGAATTTTCCTAAATACTTCCCTCCCTATTATGCTCTCTGTCTGTGGCTTTTAAAGCCAACTGTGCTGCCTGTTCGTTTCACATCTTCGGCTCTTAGCCTCCCCGACCTCTTGAATGCTTTGAATCCCTCTCCAGCGTTATACAATCATTGCCTAATGCATGGAGAGGAGGTGGCCACCCCTTTCGCGGCGCTAGAGTGCTTCAGGCCTCTGAAACGCCTGTAACAGCCACGCTCTGTTTCCACAGTGAAAATACATTTTAACAGAAAAAGTCCGCCAAAACTCAATATACTGAGCTTCAAAGTCCTTTAAATATGATTCATTCCCCTATCGGGTCTACCCACAGGTCGCTATCACATATTGGAAGGAACCATTCCTTTGTATTTTGGAAAATATGTTTAAACTACAAAAATGCAATAAAACATTATAAAACCCCGCATACCGAACTTGAAAATATATGCAATGCTGCCTATATTATTATCGGGTCCGTAATATCATTGTCATTATTGTTATCGGCCCCGCTCCACTACACAATTCCGTTGCGATGCAGTGATGTGATATATCGCAATCACTCATCACAATAACCCTCGGTCCATCATAAAGTGCTCCACTGCATTCTCCGATAGTGATCTGTTGATTTAATATGGGTCGTCGATCTGCGCGCTTGATCGACAGTCCATATTCACTCCGCCAATCGTTGTCGCAATTTATATATATAAAACACTGATATCCTACTGATAGTCTCTGCCGATTACGATTACCAATCCGATCTGGACCGTTGATTGGCTAGTTCAGACTGCTATTGTGCCTCACTTGTTCTACCTTCAATTACTATGTTTTTTCATTGATTTCATGGGTTTTGGGCCTTCCGCTAGTGTTTTTCTTCATTCTGAAGGTTTTCTCCGCCATGCTAAGGGCATCCCTTTTGCGATATTTTCAATCCTTTAAAGGATTTTGGGCCTTGGGCATGATTTTTAAAGGGTTTATGAAGACTTAGAGAGTTATCTCGGATCCATTTGGATCACGCCTTCCCACTTAAAAAGGCTTTTGGACCACCAAAAGATGGTTTTCAAGCATCGCTTAAGTGAGGATACAGCTACCTCACTTGCCCAATCTCTATCCATTTTGCACTACTGGGTTTTGAACCTCTGAGTCCTATTCTTAGGTACTCGACATCCCCTCTGCGCGTAGTCCTCACCTTCTTGTCCAAAACTGTATCTTCCTATAGATCATTGAGTTATTCAAGCAACAAATCATCAATGGAAGGCAATTAACTTTTCTCTTCGGGATCTTCAATTAAAGAAGGTTCAAACAGTCTTAAATTTTCTGCATTTACTACTGAATAGATGTGCATGTATGCTGGCAGATCAAGGCGGAAAGCATTCTCACCAATTTTCTCAAGTACCTTAAAAGGCCCATATCTTATTGGCTTCAGCTTCTTTCCTTCACCTTGCATTTTGTCCTTGCTAATATAACCCCAGACTTGATCCCCAACTTGGAAGCTGTGTTCCACCCGGTGTTTACCATGCCTTGCCTTGTATTTGGCTTGGCTCTTTTCCAGTTGTTCCTGCATTGCTTGGTGAATCTCTTGGATTTGTTCAATGAATTTGGTTTCTTTGTCCACATCACTGTGTCCAGCAACTACTATGTCTTTTTCAAAGACAAAACCCAAGGGAGACCTTGGTATAAAACCAAAACAGGTCTCAAAAGGAGATCTTTGTGTAGAAGAATGTTTAGCATGGTTGTAAGCATGTTGCACATAACATAAATGTT